>JAZHYW010053634.1:0-20014 GCA_037355805.1 Ixodes ricinus
TAATAATATTCAATCAATCGATGTTTATTATAATACCCAGGAACAACCTTGCGGTCTTGCTACTGGCACACTGGATGGAAATGAATACATAAAACACACAAACACAGATGAGCAATGCACTGTACTGTAACTGAATAGGACCATACACGACATACACTGAGCTGAATGATAACAAAATACAATTTCTAGCTCTTGTCTACAATGAGGAGGAATCGCAGTAATGTAAAAAGTTTGAGACGCGCTCAAAGCGAATACTATACGAAGCAGTAGCACAAGGACAGACCCAACAATGTCTGTGCTCTTCGAAATCAATCTTAAAGTGAACCACAATCATCATTCACCCACCGGACAGGTCTTCAATAGAAATAACGAATGCCCTGTAGCACGAGCTTAAAAATATCCAGTTTCTCAGAGCACTGGTCAGTCTTATATTTGGGCTTAAAAGACAACATTTTTTGAAACATAAGAGGATGATTGATTCCAAGTAGGCACACGTGGAACCCTAAGGCACACTTCAGACAAAAGGCTTGGTGAATTAATCGACCCATGCAACGTTTTAAACAAAAACAGTAGGTCATGCTTTTGCCGACGCCGGTGCAGGCTCAGCAAGTCAACACGCTCTAACGTTTCGTTATAAGTTGAACAATGAACATTCTTCATAAGGTAGTGATGTTTAAAGATGGATATAAACTTTTTCTGAACTCGTTCGATTTCCAATGAGTTGGATTTAGAGATGCCGTTCCACACAACTGAGGCATACTCTAACTGGGGCGTGCACAACGAGCGGTACAACGTGAGAAACGCAGAAGGATGCTTGAAGTCCCTCGTTAAGCGAGAGGCAACACCCAGCGTGCGCAGAGACGAGTTAACGAGCCTAGTTACGTGACTTGAGAATGGCAGGCTAGGATCGAACATAAGTCCCATTAACGAAAAAAGAGTCATAGTACAGGCTAGCTGGTGGAAGTCAACCATTTCGTCGTTTACCCTGAGACTGGGGGTTTTTAGAAGAGCAAAAGTGACAGAAAAACAGACAGGTCTCAAACTCAGCTACTAGTTTATTTCAACAACCTCCTCTTATATAGTCCGTTCTCGTCGTCACCAACCAATCACAAACGACCTTGTCCTCTGCACCGAGACTTTACAAGTTCCACACTATCACAAAAGAAGCGGCCACTTCCAACGTTTCCAAGTGAAATGTTCTATCAGACGATATGGCACACAAAGACTTCAATCAACGCCTTTGTGTCCTCACAATACACAGGACAACAGCCCACACCCACATCCCACTCAACACAGGTCACCTCCAAAATAACCCCACAAACAATACACACCAGACGGACACTTCCAACGTTTCCAAGTGAAATGTTCTAGCAGACGATATGGCACACAAAGACTTCAAACAACGCCTTTGTGTCTTCATAATACACAGGACCACAGCCCACACCCACATCCCACTCAAAACAGGTCACCTCCAAAATAACCCCACAAACAATACAAAAAAAAAAAACCTCTTAAAACTGTAAAAATTGCCTGCAGCGGTTCCCTATTTGCATGGAAGGTTGACTAATGCAATTTCCCAACGATCTAATCCTAATTGTTTCTCTTACCACCCTTTTAACATCGTTGCTCTCCTTAACAACTACATCCGTTCCAGACCAATCCGTTGTGCAGTTTCTACACTCCTCCAGATGCTTAGCCAACTCCGAATTTGCTGCATTATTTTTTACATTCCTTTTATGCTCTGTTAAACGTTCGTTCAAACACCGAGAGGTTTGGCCCACATACTTAAAACCACACGCCAAAGGAATCTCATACACCACGCCTACGCTACACGGCACCGACTTTTCCCTATGCGCCTTCTGACAGCCCCTCTGAACCGTTTCAAAAGGTGTCAATCTATCTAACCTAAAATCCGTGCTGAACACGACATCCACGCCATATTTTTCGCACATGCTCTAAGATTGTGGGACACCTCGTGACAATACGGAACCGACAGCGTCTTTGTCCTGCAGAGAGTATGTGGAAGGTAAACCCAAAACCGGTTTTGTCAAAGAGTAGCTGTCACTCGAAAAATGTAAAAGCCGGGGTAGTCAGATCGTTGATTAGTAATGCTTTGGTGAGATCATGCATGCATTTCGGACCGGAGGCACTAAAAAACCAGTGGGACAGACTGGTAATGGCAGGATATGGGGAAGTGTACATCAAAAGGCAGATTGCCCTACAGTGCAGGGAGAAAAAGAGGGCGACGCAAGAAATCAGGAATAGGTACGCTGTGGTTCCGTATTGTCACGAGGTGTCCCACAATCTTAGAGCATGTGCGAAAAAATATGGCGTGGATGTCGTGTTCAGCACGGATTTTAGGTTAGATAGATTGACACCTTTTGAAACGGTTCAGAGGGGCTGTCAGAAGGCGCATAGGGAAAAGTCGGTGCCGTGTAGCGTAGGCGTGGTGTATGAGATTCCTTTGGCGTGTGGTTTTAAGTATGTGGGCCAAACCTCTCGGTGTTTGAACGAACGTTTAACAGAGCATAAAAGGAATGTAAAAAATAATGCAGCAAATTCGGAGTTGGCTAAGCATCTGGAGGAGTGTAGAAACTGCACAACGGATTGGTCTGGAACGGATGTAGTTGTTAAGGAGAGCAACGATGTTAAAAGGGTGGTAAGAGAAACAATTAGGATTAGATCGTTGGGAAATTGCATTAGTCAACCTTCCATGCAAATAGGGAACCGCTGCAGGCAATTTTTACAGTTTTAAGAGGTTTTTTTTTTTGTATTGTTTGTGGGGGTTATTTTGGAGGTGACCTGTTTTGAGTGGGATGTGGGTGTGGGCTGTGGTCCTGTGTATTATGAAGACACAAAGGCGTTGTTTGAAGTCTTTGTGTGCCATATCGTCTGCTAGAACATTTCACTTGGAAACGTTGGAAGTGTCCGTCTGGTGTGTATTGTTTGTGGGGTTATTTTGGAGGTGACCTGTGTTGAGTGGGATGTGGGTGTGGGCTGTTGTCCTGTGTATTGTGAGGACACAAAGGCGTTGATTGAAGTCTTTGTGTGCCATATCGTCTGATAGAACATTTCACTTGGAAACGTTGGAAGTGGCCGCTTCTTTTGTGATAGTGTGGAACTTGTAAAGTCTCGGTGCAGAGGACAAGGTCGTTTGTGATTGGTTGGTGACGACGAGAACGGACTATATAAGAGGAGGTTGTTGAAATAAACTAGTAGCTGAGTTTGAGACCTGTCTGTTTTTCTGTCACTTTTGCTCTTCTATAAGTCCCATATCTCTCATTGTACACACTCGTGGGACTGGAGTTCACCAGGATACGATATACGAAAAATGCATTCTGTGACTTCCGAGTAAAGTATCGTAACCTTGGTTTTAGCGCGGTTTAAGAGGATAATTGGCTGAGCACCACCCACAGAAAGAACATGCATCTTTCTAAGCTTGGCGCAATCTTCTGAAGTAACTATTTCTGTTGTGAATTTTAATTTCATCAAGCGTATTGCAGGAACGAAGAATTAGAAATAGCATCAAAGACGTCATTTACAAAAATTGTGGACAGGAGCGGTCCTAGGACGGGTCCCTGAGGAACGTCGGAAATTGCCTGATTGCCACATGTGGCAATTCTGTCGTTCTGATTCCACATGTTCTGATTGTCACATGTTCTGATTGCCACATGTGGCCTCGCAGTTCTGATTGCCACATGTGGCCTCGCATTGTCGTGTAGAATAACCATATTGTACACATCGAGAATTCCTCGGCGCTTTTGCCTGATGGCAGCCAGCAGACGTGACAGTGTGGAACAATAACTGTCGGCATTGATGGTTGCACCTTGTGGCACAGAAATCCAGCAGGAGCGGTCGACGATGGCTATCCCAGAAGACCGTTAACATCACTTTCCCAACAGATGGCACTAAACGGTATTTTGTTTGTCACAGGCGAACCCGGATGTTTTCACGCCATGCTCTGCTGCTTCGATTCCGGCGTGAAATGAAGTATCCAGCGTTTCATTGCCAGTAACGAATGCGGTTCAGGAAACTTTCACCCTCCTCGGCATACCGTTGCAGATGATTCAGTGAAGCAATCAGGGTGTAGCCCGAAACAACTCCATTCCCGTTTGAACCCGTCTATGCTTCAACCCGTTCCCGAAACGACCTTCCCTTTAAACCCGTCCCGTTTTGACCCATTTCCGAAACGACCTTCCGTTTGAACCAGTCCCGTCTCAACCCGTATCCGAAACTGCCCTTCATGTTGAACCCGTAGCCAGAAACATCCTTTACGTTTGAACTCGTCTCGTTTGAACCCGCTGGTATAAAGCCCCGCACATCTCAACCTCTTCGCGAAAACTGTCCATTGTTCTAACCCTGGTTTGCGCAGTTTTTCTGCTTCAGACTATGTCGCGAAATCATGTTAATGCAATTATTACAAATGTGCAGGCGAGCTATTTAGTTATGTTGTGAAACATTTGTGCTTGTTAACGTATTCTTAAGATATGCAACACTTTCAGACAAGCTTCAATAAAATATATTTCTACTTGAACCACTCAAAATGTTTCTTTCAAGATAGTCCCGAAAATGTCTAACTAGAAACAGACTATGTACACTGCGCGACGTTACAACGAACACGATGTTGGCGATTTTTCGAATTTTACTTCAAAACAGTATAAGAGGCTACCAAATTGTACCGCTTAGGTTAGTGGCCCAGATGAGCACTTTTAAACACAGTAATAATATCGATGGAGTCTTTTGATTTTTTTAGACGAACAGCGAAAACATACAATCGCTCTTCGCGCTAACAGTGTCGCGCTCGGTCCAATAATAGGGAGTTTTCGTAGACCGTTTTTGCCGTCGCGCGACGCTCTCCGCAACCCGTTACGATACCTGGAACTCCACAGTCAAGACCATCGGTGCGCAGGCGCAGTAGCGGCTTCTTCGTTGCGGAGGGCTTAGCGGAGGGGGAAACGCGGTCTACGAAAACTTCCTAATGAAGTCTTAGAATAACGCAGGCAAGCACTTTGAGTAAGGAAAAATTAGCGTTGCCGAAGGTTTTATATCACAACGCTATTTTTGAGGTTACTCAAAGCGCTTGCGTACGTTGTTCTGAAACTTCCTTATAGTAAACAGGATATTTTGGAGAGTAATAAATCAGACAGGTTGACAGGCATATGATTGCATGCAACTTCAAACACAGAACCGTCGCTTACTCAGGAAAAAATCATAAACCACAAAATGCTGTCGCCTTGGTTGAGAAAGTCGATCAGGAAAATGGTGCTATCAGAAAGGCGACACTCTAATTGTGACAGTTCGCGGCTGTCACCTGGTCCGCACTGGGCACCTCCATTTGCAAGCTGCTGCAGAGATATTCGTGTCAAGGCCTCATCCCGTTTGATCAGGTTGATGAATCTGTAAATGTTCGGGTGAGCCTCCCTAACACAGCGTTTATCTTACGGGGTTGTTGCGGGAGAGGAGAAGTAGGGTGAGCAAGGAGAACAAACACTGGACACTTGGACCTAATCAACTGTTAACGAACAATGCAAACGAACCGACCCAACTGATAACGAACGATGGCCGAAGCAGGAAGGTTGTTTCGGGATAGGGCGAAGTGAGAAAGGATGAAACGAGAGGGTCGTTTTGAGCCGGGTCGAAACGGGAAGGTTGTATCGGGAAATGGTCGAAACGGGAACCACCCAAGCAATCATTCGCTTGCCTTTCATCATGTCATCCACCTGCTTAGGTACCCACCGACATGAAGCCTTCCCGTAACCTCAAGGACCCGTGAGTGATGATCGTAAACACTCCCGTACAAAATGCCGAGCTCCCGGGAAATGTCCTTGAGGTGCACACGCCGATCCGCTTCCACTATTGGATCCACGCGTGAAATGTTGTCGTCAGTCAGTGACGGACGCAGCCTCCCCAAACGCTTATTATCATGCAAGTCTTCAAGGCCTTTTGCGAACTCACAACACCACTACCTCACACTTCTCAAAGCGAGACACTTTTCCCTATGCATGGGCTGCATTTCCCTGTTGATTTCGATGGGCGTTCGTCCCTTGCTCCATAGAAAACGAATCACACTTCGTTGCTCGTACGCCGTGGATGCGTGAAGCACAACCGCCATCTTCAACAACTGACAGCAGCGCCGTGCCGCGGAGCTACCGGCAGATAAGACACGAGCCGGTCCAAGAAAGGTCCACCGCTGGAAATTGATATGTTGACTTCGCATCTATAGCCGTAATTTGACTAAAAAAGAAATAGGGGCAAAGATTTCGTGATTTGCCTTCCAAATAAAATAACATATTTTATCTGTGCGAGAAACATAAGACTGATTATTAAGTTGGGCAAATTTTAGTAGAAGTTTAGAGGTGGGACGCATACAAAGGCCTTAGAGAAGTCAAGAAATATTTTATGAACCTGAATATGGCATCGACAATTGATTGTAAATCCTGAACGGATTCGGCAAGTTGCGTGTCACACAAGTAACGCCTGCGAAAATTGTATACTGGTCTTTGAAGACGATGGTATAGACCTCAAGTAATTCAAAACGGAGATTTCATGATGTGTTCCTGGAGCTTACAAATAGCACTGATTAGTGAGATGGCTCGGATAATTTTCTGGGGACGAGCAATCACCAGCGATAACCACTAGAAGAGGGTGTTTAGGTTGCTTTTCTTTTTAAATTTAGAAACACTTCTACTTTTGGCAAACTTAATTTCAACATCAGACACACATTTTAGATCGTGGTGTCCCTTTCATACACAACTTATATCTTTCAAGGGAAATGCATCAATTAAGCACGTTCAACCTGCAAACGTGCGCAAATTAGCGAACTAATTATTATTAAACTTGACATCTAGTAGAAACGCACGTGATACAAATAGAACACTGTTTAGAAAGCACTGTTAATCGCACAGAGAAGAATCCATCCAAACCTAGTCCTCTCACGCTCCCTGGGCGAGCACCATTCAGCCAGCCAAGTTCATAGTCGGTCACCATATTCCACGTGGTGGGCGGTAGCTTACACCACCTAGCCTACAAACATTTACGCCGTCTATAAATGTTTCCCCGCACAGATTCCCTAAATCCGTCGAGCCAGATCACCCATCAATTCCACGCGTAATTTCGTGAGCTTCTCCTACCAATCCTCCGAGAGTGACGTTCAGCAGAAGGGTGTGGCTGACCACGGGGACGTTGAGCCCCCGGAGCGACCGAGAAGAGTAGCTGTTTGAAACGTCTTTATTGGAGTAAAGGGGTACGACTTGGTTCTTGGTCGGCTGTAGCCTCACTCTTGCCTGGCAGCGATGCTCTTTCGCAAGCAGAAAACGACCGTGACCCTTTCGCGCTCAATGTCCCATGTTTGAGATAATACGGCTCGTGGCAGTAAACCGAGCAGCGTTCACGCGCGCGACCGGCGCGACGTGCTAAAAGAGCCGTAAGCGAGCAAATCTCCGAGGCGGCATCATCTCCGAGGCGGCATTCGTGTACGCGTGAAACACTGGCGGCTGTTTAGCCAAGCCTCGAGCCCTCCTCCCATTTCTCTACCGCGTAAACCAGGGTAATGTGTGGATGGAGTCACAAAAGGAAGCCGGGGCCGCGGGAGTCGCGTGGCGACGATCGCGGGAGAGCGGGACCCGCTTTGTCCCCTCGGCGGTGGGCCCACCCGCTGGGCTGAAGGGGCCCTCGGAGAGGAACCCCGGCTGTGATTCTCGTTACCCGAGCTCTCGGGCGCGCTGTTACGGCACGTAGCGCGCGGCGATCGCCCCGTAATTGGACGTTCTCGTCGAGAGATCGCGAGGCACTCCAAGTCGACCGAGAGCTCTGACTTTGGGGGCTCGCCGCCGCCGCCGAGATAAGTGGGGGCCGGAGATGCGCGCGCGCGTGCGTCCTCGTCGCTCGAGCTCTTTCTCGGCATGCTGTGGGGTCGCGCCGCGCCGGCAGTGACTGCTGCCAGTGTCGTACGGAACGCGTTCCTCATAGACGCTTTACAGCAGCTGTGCATGGGCGCCGCCATAACTGACCTTCAGCTTTTCGTTTCCCCTTATTACGTTTACTTCACTTCATTATTACCATAGCAGGCCAGGTTATTGCCATCTTAGATTTTATTCTGTCTTTCTCCCCAGCATTGGTCATTGTGGAGGCTCGTCCACACCAATTTCCGTGGCTCGGTATCTCGGTAAAACAAGGGAAGGTCAGCAACGGCGGATGTGATTCTGGCAGCGTGTGTACAGAGTCTATAGGAGGAACGCCGCCGTTCCATCTTGCATCTGTGGAACGGGAACGTAGCGTTGGCATTTTGATAAAACGACAGGTGGAACGGCGTTCCTTTTTTTTGTTTATCTGCAATCTTACGAGGATTTAGTAGGCATTCAGGCTGTTTATAATTGACTATTTAAACCTCCAACTTCAAGGGATGGGAAAGTGTTCGAAATAAGATTGAAAACAGAAAACTGAAAAGCAAATGAACGTTCAGCTTTTTTACTTTAGTGAAGAGGAAAGACCAGCGAAGCTGTTTTATGGTGGGAATGAAGCAATGGCTGGCCGCAAGTCGGCAACCCAGAGTGGAAAGGCTAGAGAGGTGGCCGCCATCTATGAGCGACGGCGGCAACCAGACAGCCGGCAATCCGGTTTTCTGGTTGCCGCCATCGCTTATAGATGGCGGTAGCTGTCCAGAGTTTTGTGTCATCAGGTCTTTTGAGGACGGACACGATCCTGGGGAAACTAGCCCTTAACAGCTCCGCTGTAAAACAAAATGTGATCTTTGCGACTCGACACGTAGTTCGACGCGGATCTTATGTACAAATTATCCGGCGCAACGATTTATGAAATTACGCAAAGGTAACGTTTAGCGTAAACACACGTTCGAGTCTTAGAAACATAACGAACGCGTTTCTTTCGAACCACTGATACTTGTAAGGGGAACTCGTTCCAAGATTGAGGAGGAACGAGGAGCGAGCTTTCGATCCTGTTTTTTGAAGAACGTGTACCAACACTGGCTGCCAGGGCTGGGGTGACAGGCCCTCTCTTGCGCCCGCGTACTGCTCTGTAGTGTGTGCTCGGAGAACTGGGCCGGTCGGACCTCGATTCGGAGAAGCAGGCTACAACCCTAACCGGTTGAAGAAAAGAGGGGGCGTCTTTTTTTACATGAGCTGAACCGAGACGCCGAACCGGGCGTTGTGCTTTAAAATCGGGAGGCATCGCTTTATTTAACGAAACGGGCCACGTCTTTGGGTACTGGCACTGCGACAGTCGTTCCCCTAAGTGTCGAGCTCTACTTTCTCACTTGTATACACTTCCTGAGCTTCTGTGGACGTACTACTCCCAACATTCAATTTACCGAAGTAGACAAGTTGCTATCGCGCTCCCGACGATTCTCTCGTCCTTTCGTCTTCTTTTTTCTCATCTAGTTCTAGTTATGACTTTACTGAAGCCGACCGCTGTAATCGCCTTTCATTCGAGAGGAACGGGTTCTGTAGACGTGAAATTCGCCACATGGACTGCGCGAGAAGAGAGACAGTCGGGTTACGATGTGAAAGGCGTTTACAGTGCTCGGCCATGGATTCGGACCGACGATGACGAGGAGCCTGTGTACGCTCTTCAAGAACTGCTGTACGTGGAAGTCAACTGGCGACCTGTATTTCCAAGCCTACGGTTTCCGGAACGACTCGATGAGAACCGTCAAAGGACGCGTCTCAAAGCGGACATCCGTCTGACTTGGGGCACTCCCCGGAGTCGGCCGGTCCAGGCCACCAGCGTCGGAGATAGGGAGGTTGCTCTCGGTGAAATCAAGCACACAACACGCGAGACTGGACTTCACCTCTATATTGAATGGCCTTCGCCCGTTTTCTAGCCGTCGTTTAGGGATACGCAACTTCGGTAAAGGGAATCTAATTTAGTGAGTTGAGCGTGTTTAGAAAATTACACAGTAACGAAAGAAATACATAAAAGGGACGACACCGACGTCGTCCCTTTTATGTATTTCTTCCGTTTCTGTGTGAAAACTAATTGTCTTTCGATAACGAGTTTGGTCTAGGCAGTCGAAAAACAACCTAACCAAATTAACCCGTTTGATTCTAGCACCCATTTTGAATGGCTCGCAAAAATCGGTTTCTTAACATATCTGCTGCAATTTACTACAGAGGTGCAGCTAGGTTATGGAAGCATGGAGTGAAAATATCAACGTAAGAATCGGCGAAGTCTAAATCTAAAGGTCGACACGCAACGTCAGTTTCGTGCTAGGCTGAACTTCCCTCGGTTTTCTCCTGTCCCCGACTGCGAGGCTGCACCGGAGGAGGGCGAGTCTGTCCGCGAGAGGAGGCTTCGCGCACTGTCGGCCGCCTCCTCGTCTCGGAAGGGAGCTGATCGAACCCCGGGTCGAGGACGAGGCCGGGGAGGGAGGGGGCCGGCGGAGGCAAAGAGGTCGCGCGCCAGCCTCGGCAGACGATCCGCGCGAACCCTCTCGCACAGGCGCCGAGGCAGTCGACCCCCGTGCCCCATTCCCTGGCTACGTCATCGTAGTTGCGTGCGCGGATTACGCGGATACCGGGGGCGAGCCCCTCCCCCGACCTGTCCGTATAGGCTTTGGCCGAGCGGCGTGCGCTTACGTTAATCCGCAGTCGGTTCTCCCGCTCGCAACCAAAGTGGAGGGGAAAAACACGAGTGCTACGAGGCACACGAGCGACCCTCGTCGGGACAAAACAAATCTCCGGCGGATTATGACGAGGCGCCCCGCGGGTCCTTCGCGTTCCGAAACCCCCGCTCTCGCTCGAGCCTCGGCGAGGCTGGCCGAGCCGCCGTACGTCGGTGCCAGCCCGTCCTTTTGCCGTTCTTGTCTCGTTCCGTGTCTGGTGTTCATCGAACGGACTCGCTCGGGGAACGGCGAGCTTCGAGCGCACCCACCGGACGGGGCAGCGATGGCATTCGCCGGCATTCCTGTGCCGTTCGTGGAACGCCCACCCGGTTGTGTATAGGGACGTTTAGTGAGAGCGAAGGGTGGGGAGGGGGGGGTGTTTTGAATTGTCGCCGACTCGTGTCTAGAGTGACGAGTTGTCCGGATCAACCCGCTTACTAACTTGGTTCTTTTTTTTAATGCTGTTTTCAGTGGCGATTTTACGCGGAGCGACTCACAGGCGAGAGGTGGGGGTTTAGTAACCGCGCGAATTACCAGAATTCCGAATTTTCAAATTACCCCGGTACTTCTGATTCGAACAACGGCGTTATTTCCGCTCGGGCTGCAGAATAGCGCATGTAGGATATCTATGAACGTTCTTTAGGCGATATTAATAATTTTATATGTAAAACGTCTGATAGGTAGGAAGACGCATGAAGAAAAAGGAAACGTAGCGGGTGTTGCCACAAAACTTTAGAGGGTTTTTCAGTAAGTCAGTGAAGTACGCGTTTCAAGATCTCAGCCACGAAGGATGGCACTAAGATGCCGAAGTTTCAGATTAGGGTGTTATCCGAACTAAAAAGCTTAAAATGGTATTCAAAAATGTTAGTGGGAGGGCAGAGTCCTCCGTGGATAGTAGGCTCAATTCGTTCCACGAACTTCCATCGTGGAGAATATTTGGTATTCACTTCGGAAGTAGAAAGCAGCTACGTCCTGTTCTAAATTTTAACGTCCTACGTTCGAGTTCTATTCAACTGCAGTGTTTCTAAATGAACAAATATTTATAACAAACGAAACAAATTTATAAACACGTATTTTGTTATTATTCGTACTTCGACACATCTAGCGTTAAATCCAAGTTTTTTTTTTGTCAAACTACGAGTGCTCTCTGCATCAAAAAGAAATACACACGTGCTTCTGACATTACCTTTTTTTCGCATATAATTCGGTCAAGTTTACACCTAGAACGCTCTCGACAAATGTATCTCTCGAATAAGAGCAAAAGATATGTACCCGTAATCCGACCCCTCCCCTATAAGCAGCTCTACAGCGCGCACAAAGCACGTGGTCCCGTTTTCGAGCCAGGGGTGGGACAGCCACGCGCGGTCGGAATGTGGATGGATGGCGCAGAGCTGCGGTTTTTGTTCCCGCCGACGTTCGCTTTCTCCTCGCTTCCATCGTTTCCTACCTCTTCGCTGTTTTTGTTTCCTTCCCGAACGCGACTTTGGCCTCGGGCAACAATATTTCCCGCCGACCCTCGAAGCCCTCTCGCCCTCGCGTCATACTTAGGGGATAATCTTGCGACTCGGCCTCTGTGCACCCGCTTTTTGTTGTGCGCCGGGCCATGTCGAGAACAGAGAGAATGCGTTTTGCGAGTGTGTGTGGGGAAGGGGAGTCAGGACGCTTTTATTTGCCTCGTTTCCGAGCCATGTCGCCGGGTCCTCGAGCTCCCGGGGTCCAGGAACAAATCCCAACGAGCGGCTGAGGATGCTGACCAACCCTCCGGGGTCCCCGGCCGCGCCGCTCTTGGGGTTCCTTCCTCGAGGGCCCACGGTGCGCGGGGGTGCTTCGAAAACGAGAACTGTGGACATTCCAAGCGCGAACAGCGTATACGTAAAAGGGGGACTGTATTGGGGGGCTTCTATAGTGGGACTTTCTGGCACCGTTATATATGGTGTTCTGTTCGGAAGCCGCTTTAGATGCTGGATTTCGCGAACCTGCTGAAAATCTAGCGAGGTTTTCGAAGGCGGTTGTTGTTTAATAATAGAGAAGTGCGCCACCAAAAGCGTGGTTATTCTTATTTTGTTTATTTTTGTGTGAGTTTGTGTGAATGTGTGTGGTTGGGTCTTCGAAGAAATCAGACACCGAGTGGGATGTCGTGTACCTAAAAAATGCAGGATTTTAGTACGATTTTCACGAATGACAGCGGATATTGTCTTTGTGGCTTTAATTGACGCGTAGGTTCTCGTGCGCCGCCCTAGAATTTCCAGCATGGTTCTATTAATAAAATTCTTTTCCGAGAAACCTGAAATCAATTACGCGTTTCTGATAGCTTAAAGATTAGTCTAGGAACAAAGGCATGTTAGCCTTTTGCACCAATGTTTGTTTCGGGTGGAAAAGTAAAAACCAAATAAAAATACTAAAACTAAGTTTCGCTTTGAACCCAATTGCCATTTGGCACAATAAAAAGCTCACTGGTTGTGTAAAGAAGCGTGATTGCATTTTGCGCTGTTTTATTGAATGGCACAATGCCGGAAATAATGCGTCGTTTGTGTGCATGTATCTTATCCTTAGCTAACTTGCGTCTGAGTCATTATTATTATTTTTTTATAGACACTTTGCAGAAGCTGTGCATGGGCGCCACCATAACCGACATTCAGTTTTCGTTTCTTCTTATTTCGTTTGCTTCACAATTCCTTATTACCGCTTCAGGACGGGTTATTTCTATGACTGGGTACTTGATCAATTAAACTTCGAATTAATCGATTAATGCGTTATTAACGAATAAGTTTTTAGCCGGTTGACAGGAATAAATTTTCACAAGCAAAGTAAAAATGCCACGCTTTTGACTACGCAGACATAGAAGAGTACATTTGTATAAAGGCAAAGTGTAGGTTAAATTTTGATATAAAGTAAACTCTAGGGGCGAGATTTGTAACTCCAAATGAGTGGAGAAGGTTAAACGTGTCTCTGCCACTTCAACGCTGTGCGAGTGTCCGTTTAGCGCATTTGACTATCCTCAACAATCAAAGGCAATACTCTATTGTCAGAGAATATCAATGAACAAATTTTTATGCATAGGTGTGAACAGAACCGAATAATTGATTGATTCATCAGTTAAAGAGGGACGAATAATCGGGTTAAATTGTTTTAATTGACGCCCAGCCCTAGCATATTTCTATTTTAGGTTCGACTGTGTCTTTCTCCCCAGCATTAGCCTTTGTGAAGGCTCGTCCACACCTGCGTCAGTTGCTTGGCCTCTGAGTAAGACGAGAGAAGGACAGCAGTGGCGGCTCTAATAACTGAAGAGTGTGTAAAACGTCTATAGGTGTTTGCCCGTCATGCCGTGTATGTCAACATTGTGATAATCTAGGTTATTGTGCTTAAATGTTGTGATAGCGATCAGTTTCTGTACATTTGTGTTTCTCTTTTGATTGCTGTATTATTTCCCCACTTTGTCACTGCTGCTGTAGGCGGTCAGGAACCCGTCAAGCTGTACCTCACAGTTTTTTTTTTCTGATCGCCACCATCATCCTATAGTGGAAATAAACACTATTATATATAAAACGACATAGTTCGTGCCACATTTAGTCTAACCTACTTTGGGTTTCTTCCTGTCAGGTCTAGCCAGTGGGAACGTCCCCGGCGTTGCGTTCTAACGCGTCGCGGAAGCAGGTTCGTCACTGCGACGCTTGCCATGGTTCTCGGGGCGTAACACGCCAGTTGTTTTTATAGCAGAAACAACGCTTATTCCTAAACGAAACACAGTCGTGTATACGCTGGGGGCCGCCGCTGAAGGTGGCATCGTCCGGCGTTTAAACGGTGTCGGCCACGATGATGTCTAGTAGTCACGGGGGTGTCTGGTCACCGAAGTGTGCCGGCCGTGTGTCCCCCATCGTACTCCCCGCGCGCGCTCTTGGCTCCAGCGTGACATGCCGAAGCTGCCGTGCGGGAGTCTGCAAAAGCAACGTCGAAAGCAGTTTGGAAAACACAACAAAAGCAAGGTGATAATTACAATACATACTTGACGCGATCTAGATATAAAAATCATTAGAAAGCATAACCGTTAGAAATATAAGATCGTATCGTTGCCTTCAACAGTCTCAGTGAGTTAGCCTGCAGAATTTCGGAAGGCAAATTATTGAAGACATCATGTGCATAAAGTTCGCGTGTAGACCTGCCGTATCGAGTTCGAAGGAATTTCGATCTCTTGAAAACGAAGCGAACGAAGTGAAGGGTTTGTGATTTTGAAATCATCTGACCAAAAGTAGCGTAACTCAACAGTTTGAATAAATTGTGCTCGGAGACATGACAATTTTTGGTAGTGAAACAAGTCAGTATAGCGTCAAGAATCCGCATGCCATTAGAAACACCTTTCAATATATTTTCCGAGATACAATCAATTTTGTAATGCCCGTAGCCGGAACAGCTTCCAAACGCCATAACCCCATACCTTAATACACTGTATGCAGGCGCGTGGGTGATTACTTTACGTACTAAAAAAACAAGTGATTCGTTATTATATAGCGGGCAACAAGCAATCCTCAGTTTTGCACAAAGGGATATCAGTTGAGTACTCCAGGTTAGAGCACAGTCGAAAACAATGCCAAGGTATCTTACACTTTCGACACATACTAAAGGAAGATATTTGTAAGATACGCATTTTGAGTGATGTAAAACAGAGGGGAGATCCAGTTGCACGTATTTAACGGGAATATGGAAACAAATTAGTTCGGTCTTATATTCATTGATGTCCATTAGGTTTTTTTGAATCCAGTTCATGACTGCATGTGGTCGCAGGGCATTCCATTGAACGGACAGGATCTTCGTAATTAATATGACGCGTGACAATGACCGCGCCATCTGCGTATTGATGCAGTCTGGCCCCACAAATAAATGTAAGAATATCAGAGACTGAAGTGGAGATATAATTGAGCTCTGAAGTTCACCTGCTCTCAATATTGTTCGTGTTCTTCGTGACTTTGCTACAATTACAAGCGATTTGAGCGATTTGTAAGGTAGTTTGAAAGAAGAGAGAAAAAAATAAAACACGTTTACAATTCCCTGTAATGCCAAATTAGAGCGCAGCTCTTGAGGAGGAAGAGAAGGGGAGGGTACGGAGAAGAGGGAATCCTCTCCTCCTTCACCCTACCCTCCTCCTCCCTCCTCCTCTACTTCTCACTTCTCCCTCCTCCTTTCCTTCTCTTCCTCCTCCCGTCCCTCCGTCCTCCCTCGTGACGTCACTCGGGAAGGCCTCGTGAAGGTCACTGTGTAAGTCGTGACCTTCACCGTGACCTTCGTCGCGACCTTCATGAGTGACCTCGTGATGTCACTCGTGACCCTAGTGACCCTCGTGACGTCATTATTGGAAAAAGCCCATAATGCAACGCGCAATTACGCCGACGGCGACGGCGACGCGACGCCGACGCCGCTCAAGCCGGAGACGGGCACCTGAGAGCTGCGCTCTAAATCGGACCACGAAGCCGAAAACTATATAAAATTTTCAGTATGAGTGAATGCCTAACGGTATCAAATGCTCTTGATACATCTAAAAAAAAATAGCGCAGCTAACAAGGTGTCTCTTCAAACCGGAAAGTAGCAGATCTACAAAGTCCTCGAGCAATGGCTGCGTTCCCCTCCCTGAACAAAACCGACAACTGGGTGAAATAACATTATTGACATCCATAAATGATGACATAATATGAAACGTATGTTTTCTAAAGTTTGTGCAATAATCGGTAACACCAAAATCGGGCGGTAGCTTTGAGTCTGAATCTCTTCTTCACCTTCGAACAAGGGCCTCACAACTGCGGTTTTTAGTGTTTTTTTTAACATCGAAACTGCTAATAAAACCATTTTGGCATAAGAAGAAGTACTTGTTTCAAAGTACGTCTTCTTATGCTAAATGGTTTCATTAGCAGTTTTATAACCGTGTAATTCCTACAAAGATCATACACTCAAATGCCGTCGATTCCTGGCGATTTCAAAGATTTGAGACTGAATAACAACGAATGGGATCGGTATCAGTCGGCCAAGTCACAGGAAGGTTCGAACATAGTAAATAAAGTTTTGATGATTTGGTTGTGCCATTCAACAGTTTTTTTTTTCAATCTTTTTGAGATTGTAGTTGGAAGTTGCTTATAGAAAGCTATCCATCAGGTAGTTGAATAAAAAAAAAATAGGAACGTAGAATTGTCTAGTGCTTTACCCATAGTGACTATGAATTTCCGGAGTTTTATACCGTGCAGTACTACTAAATTTGTAAAGGTCAATTTTCTCAATTTTACATTCGCTGAATCAAAAGTGTCTAAGACCAACAGTTAGAATAAATAGAGAATAGAAACAAGGCGAGTGCACTTACACTATCGCGTAACGCGTGTCACAGCGACAGCAGCACTATCATTCGAGCAGACGAACCCGCACACCTGTATGCGGGGGCGGATTTATGGGTCAGAACTGGGAGGGATGGGAGGCATTCGACTGGCTGGCGCAGAGGGGGGGGGGGGGGCGTCGGCTGAGGTATGACGTTACGGTCTAAACGTTGCCCAGATCTATTTGGTTGATCCAATACTTGCTTTGTTACCAAAAACTACACTTTTGGCTGGTGTACATCAATGATTTTATTAAAACAAAGTTGACCTTCAAGAGCTGCGTGCGAAGCAGAGGCGTTACCACAAAGCGTTAATAACCCGCTCTATACTTTTTTGGTTTTTGTAGTACTTGATGCCCACTGCACATGCTCCCTGAAAAAAAGGAAAAAAAAAGCTGATAACAAATTGCTGTTGTAGCACTGTCAATGCCATAAGGTCGTGCCGTGCGAAGCGCGTTCACGCGCTCAGTAACAAACGGAACAAAAGCGTTCACAACAAAATGGTGAGATGGTTACTTCGTTGCGAACGCTTTTGTTTCCGCACCGTGGGTCGCGTGAACGCGACGCCGGTGTCCAACAATTTCGCCGTGACGTGTCGAAGCTATCACTGTGACTGTATACCTGTGGATTAACGCAAGACTGCTCAATCTTCTTTCTTTTTACGCCTCACTTTTAGCACGGATTCATTGCTTTTTGACACGTACTCTGTGAGCGCGTGCACGCTCGAGGTCCCGGGAGCTTTCGCGTAAGACGACCACGCCACTCTTCGGGAAGGTTCCCACTAAAGGCTGGTTCACACGCCCCATTTTCCCGTACGTTTTCTTACGTTACGTATAAGTCACCGAAACATTCGAGTCTCGATGTCACGTGCGAGGCTGTCTCCCTAAACTGGTAGCCACGTTCAATATGAAGCACAGATGTTCCGGGTGACTTGTGGCGTAAGCAAACGTAAGCTTTTGTAACGTAACCTAACGTTTTAAAACGGGGCTGTGTGAATCATGCCTAGTGGCGTAACTAGATGTGACGGCGCCCATGGCAAATGAAATTTCGCGCCCCTCATAGCCCATGGCAAATAAAATTTCGCGCCCCTCGCGTAGCCCCACTGCCGTTTTTTTCCATAGGGCACATGTTGGGTGAACTCGGCTTGGCGCCCCCTCCCAAGTGGCGCCCGGGGCACTTGTACCCCCTGCCCCCCCCCCCCCCTTGTTACGCCACTGACCATGCCTAACAGCCGTCGCTGTAAAAGTCCGGTGCTGTCCTCTCGCTGGCGGCGCCCGCGCGTGGTCGCAATGGCGAAACGGTGCGACCGCCATGGCGAGTGTCAGAAACCACTGTCTTCGAAACTTTATTATAAGATAAACGCCTGAAAGCAAAAAATACAAAGCGTTGATTCATTTTTTTGGTTTACATTGCTTGAATTATTTTTGCATTGACAACATAAAGAAGAAATACGCTTTAAATTTGCAAACGTATCATGGTAGCCAGCCGCAATGCGCTGTCACATTGTTCCATGAAAAAAAAAAACACGAACATTTGTTTTTTGATATATGAGGGACTTGGGAAATCGGGACAAGGAGGAAACAAACGGCGTCCATAGTCCGTTCGTTGCTAAAAGGACAGGGCGGTGGAAGATAGGGGCTCCTTGGACCAGTCCAACGTCGGTCCTGCACCACGGGACCACGCTCGCTGCTCATACGCACGTGCCGGGTTCAGGGTCACTCGTTGTAACGCTGGTGGTTGATTGGTAAGGCGAGTACGTTGCTTACACCGCCCTGTCAGCATAGCGGGGAACGGGAGTACAAGCCTGCCCCGTCCCCTTCGCTACCATCCCAGATACGACTACGTACGGACAGGACGCCCCGAAAGGAGGCTTCCCCTCACGCGGTCTCTCCGTGCGGAAGAGCACCCTTGTCAGGCGCGCCTGCCGGGCCCGTTTCGTTCGTGGATCGGGGGATAGCATCCCTCGACACACAAACAAGGGACGAGTCCGTTCAAGCACTGCGGCTTGATGGCACGTTGAGCGAAAGCTGGCGCTGGTGACGCGCTTATGAGGGATTCATATCCTATACGTTACAATTTTAATACGAGACGGCGCAGTGCTGGCGTGAATTCATGTAATCAACAGCGCGTGATTTTGTTTATATGCGTGATACAGGCACCTCGGTGACTTTCATTGGCTAAATCGCCCGATAAGGGAGGAGAATTAGACGCTCTTTTAAGGTGGAGTATCAATCCGCTCTTTAATTGCGCGGCATAAAAATTTTACTGTGTGAGTATTAATTGAAGTGACAGGTAATATAGAGATGATAACTGGGATTTTCGGTTAAATGCTTTTTGTATTAATTTATTCGTGTTCTTTATTATTTTCTCTCGCTTTCTCGACTCTGGCATGCAAAATGTGTTAATGAAAGATGAGACATCGTAATATTTATTTTAGCAGCGCTGTTTTTTGTTTAAACATGCCTATGATGTCATCCACGTCTGTTCTCGTTCCAGCAGACGGAGTGTCCTTGTATCGCGTCACGAATGGTTGGGCCCAGGTGACCACCGCCACTGTAGGGTTCCCTGGTTTGTTGACGTCATCACAATTTTCGGCGCCAGAAAATTAGAGTGGAGAGCAATTCCGCGATAACTTACGCGAATTACGCAATTACGCATTTCGCATTCACGCGAAAGTAAACACCCAAAGTTTGATGTTTCTAATCCCTTGAATGCTAGTGCTGCTAAGTGGCAGGCAATATCATGCTTTTTGTTTTCTTTCGTAATGGTTCAATTGATTAATTACCGTAATTAAGAAGTGACACAATTGGCCATTTAGCTGCATAGTGTTTTGTTAAATTAGTAAACAATTTAGTACGTCGTTCTTTTAACATGGAGAAATTATTTCACTCTAGTCTTTCACTGACAACTCTGAACGCATATGCAAATTCTTTTTCAAAGCGATAGGGCTCCGTTTATGTTTATTTCTATCTACGTTGCATTTTATGAAGAATATCTCTAGTGTTCATCTAGAAAACTTTCTTTTCTTTTCTTTTTTTTTTTCTTCT
>JAZHYW010053635.1:0-23230 GCA_037355805.1 Ixodes ricinus
TGAAATACCGAAGTCCTGTCGCCCTCACCAAGTCAGCCTAACCAGAAGTTGAGTTTGAGGCGTTGTCTGTTTCTATTTATTTTTTTTTACCACTGTTGACGTTGTTCTTCTTCTGCTCCAGTCTCGGGTTTATATCGCCAGCTTGCCTGCACATTGACTCTATTTAGATTGCGAACAAAAATCATGTTTTTGTCTGATTTATTCATTTATTAATTAATTTATCCATACTACCTGCAGCGGCCAATGGAGCTAAGTTAGGAGAAACGCCGTTGAAAATGTACCACCAAAATGAATAAACTTTCTGTTACAAAGTTTGGTTTTCTTAATAAAACTACCCCAAAGAAATGTCTTTACACGTATGCACTATTAAGTGGACCTTTATTTGTATACACTATTATTGTTACGATAGCTCTCCCAGACAGATGCAATTTTACGTGCTTTTGTAGAAATAGCACATTGTGAAAACAAGGGATCCGGGGTTAAATCCCCAGACCTGCCCGTTTTGATCTGGATGAACATCGTACCGGCGTGCGGTAGTATATCACTACTGCGTGGTGCACGTTAAAGACCCCAGGCTAGCGGTTGCACTGCAATGACTAAATTGCTCATCTATAACTAAGATACCAGACGCCCATCAAGACTGACTGAAATCTGGTGGAATAAACATACACACAACATTATTATTTTATTGTGTAATACTTTTGTTAATAGTACACTGTTATAACAAAATATTTTGTGATATTTTTTGTAATAGTAACGATGAAGGTTTTACGTGTTCATCATTTTAACTAGAACATACAATCTGTGTATCTCTCTGTTTTATTTTCTCAGCGCAAGTGCGGCGTTTAGTTAACCTATATTTCTCCCGCAAATGCCGGGTCACGTCGCTACAAGCCGCAGGTTTTGACGGGCTGGATGATTTCTAATTAAGCTAAACAAAGCAATAAAATTATAATTAATGTGATATACTTCCAGCTCTGAACATGTATTGCGGGATTTTTATTTCCAATTCCTTTCATTGCTAGGACTATACGATACTTTTACATCGGAGCTGTTAAGGGCTAGTTTCCCCAGGATAGTGTCCCCCGCAAAGAAATGAAGACAGCGAACTCTGGACACCTACCGCCATCTATGAGCGACGGCAGGAAGCAGCGTATCTGGTTGCCGCCGTCGCTCATAGATAGTGGCAGCCTTTTACCCTGGCTTGCCGAATTGCGGCCGGCCATTACTTTCCATTTTACAGCTCCGCTGGTCTTCCTTCTTCACCAGAGTGGAAAGATTGAAATTTTCGGTTATAGCGACCCTGCGTCCACTTTCTCCCGGAAGCGTGTAATGTATACATCCACAACATGTATGGATTTCCTTTAGCCTGAAATTATAAACACGAAATAAGAAATAACGCGCTTGTCGCGTTCACATGAAGACATCGTATTTGCCTTCGCGTAAAGCAAATTAGGATCATGAAGTGATAGAGCTTAAACTTACAGAATTTGTGAACTGTTGCTTCGGAGTGAAATAGACTGGAGTCTACATCAAAACAAGAAGTATTCTTTTGTGATTAAAAATAATTATCTGAAAATGTTTGTTTATATTTTTAACTGCTTAGACTTGCATAGTGTCGTATCATCATAGTTCTGTTTAGCGTTTGTCGATACAGAGAGGTTCTGCGCAATGTAGTGTAGCGTCGGCCTCCATGGTTTTTAATCGACTAATTGCCGAAGAAGAGGGACCCTGTCAACTTTTTTTTTTATTTCTTTTTTTAATTGCTTTATCGCTGCGACGGAGAATAAAGACGGTCTTATTAATTCGTATATAGCTCGGAACGACCCGCGGATCTCGCATCTTTCGCTTCTGCCGCTTGGTAGTGTCGCCCCATCCCAATTCCCGAATCGAGTCGCAATATTCGTACGTTCTGCGGCAGAAGAAAACGCCCGGAAAACTTTTCCCAAGCGGTGACACGAGGACAAATCTATCGAGTTTCGTTCTCTGTGCATCACAAAGAAATCGAGCCGGCAGCGCTAAAAACGAATTCTGGCTGGGCAGTGGCCGCGCTCGTACGCGTTCCCGGGCGCCAGATCGGTTCGGCCGGTCTGATTCAACACCACATAGAAGGCCTGCGGATTGCGTCATCGTTGAGTGGACTACCCGCCGCTGAATTCGCGTCCGTCGTGGCCTCGAAACGTATGGGAACGCGTCGCCCACGTTGTGAAACGCTGCAAGACGCGCTGTCGTCGACGATGCCCGCCGGAAGGTAGGGTGGTGCTGCGTGGGTCCACTTGTGATGACGCTTGAGGGGCGAAGGAGGCAGGCGTTGTCTGGTAGGAGGTAGGTATTGCCTGGCTTGGCCAACTCGGCAGTGACGACGCGCCTAAGGCAACGCACGCTCCTTGGTTGGCATGCAGCCTTTGTGCGCGCGCTAATGTGACACTTTGGTACCGCACAAGAGGGGCGACGCGAAGGGGGCCCAAAGCGGACAAGGTTTCTCGCTTTGAGCGCGCCGCGGTTTCTTTTGTCCGTGTTTCTCTTTTGTCCGCGATCGCCGTGGCGTTGTCCGGCGCCGCTGGAAGGATCGCCTTCTGGACCCGACGAGGCGGCGTCCCGCGGCGGCGGCCCTGTGTCGGCGCCGGTGTTGTTAGTCTCGCCAGACGTGCGTTCGGAGGGCGGGGGCGAGAGGTCTCCGGCCGACACCATCCGATCCCCGCGGTCCAGACGCCCGGCTTGAAACGTTCCTCGCGGCTGCCAGACCGGGTTCAGGGCACGCCGCAGCGATTCTGACGCGGGCTTCGCCAGCCCCGTCCATCTCGTTATTGCTCGGCAGACTTTGGTATGCGTTTCTCGATATAGACGATGAAGAGCCGGACGTCAGAGCGTCGCCATATCTGACCTACCGCAAAATCCAGACGCATTCGTCTCACTGGTGTACGGCGGTAAGCTAGTCCGGTGGCAATCAGATCATTTAATCGACATGTGACGTTTCATCGAAAGGATTTCTGCGTTCGTTTCGTTGACAGACCTTGCGACGCTTTGTTGAATACAACCCTGCTGTTTTTTTCGCAGCGAACTTTTGGAGTCTCACCTGGTTTACGAAAAGTGAGGGTGAGGTCCCCCCCCCCATGCCACCCCCCCCCCCGCCCCACACACACACACACTTTTACCTCACGCCTAAGTGAATCACGCTCTTCTTTTATAGAAGCTTCCAGATTTAATTACGCGCACTCGGTAAAAAAAGAAAGAAAAGAAAAAGTATACGTTGTCGATGAAACGTCGCAAGAGCACGTGTCCACAAAACGAGTGTCCACAAAAGTATCTCATGGAAACGTGTGTCCACGAAAAGTTGTCCACGAAATGTGTTTTTGACGAAACGATAGCGACCCATGTGCACACGTGGTGCGGTGGTAAATAGACTTTTATTTTCGTGACTTTATCGGATCGCAAACAATTCGAGACAATAGAAAACCACGTCAAAACAACGAAACCATACTTAACGCCGACTGGAGTAGGCTTGTGCTCTTTGCAACATCTCGTTACATGTGTGTGTGTTGTTTTTGATTTCGACAGACTTCGAGGAAGGCCAGCACCAAAATTAGCATTGGGCTTTAACAATGTCCGTGTGTTGTGTTCTATCTTCCATTCCTAAGTCATAATCTTTAACTTCCATTGTTTCCAAAGTGGTTTGCTTTCTCTTCAAATTGTTTACCGTTTGATGAAGTCAGGAAAAGTAAATTGTACTTAGCAAACCTGTATTCCCGAACACATAGGATGAACACAAAAAGTGGACGAGGACGAATGCTTGTCCTTGTGCACTCTTTTTCGTGTGCGCGTTGTTGGGACCGAGCGGTGTCCGTGGTGGTGGAGGGGCGACTCGAGCCAGGCACCGGGCTAGAGCTCAGCGGGGACAACGATGAGCCGCGATCTCTCTCGAAAAGTACTCTGTTTATTTACATGATGTAAAGTTGGTTCAAGAACAAAGAAGAACGTTTGCTTGTCGAAGTTCGCTCATTTTTAACCCTTCGTTCTCCCTAGGTCCCTAGGTAGGGACCCCCACATCGGTGGATTGGATGGTCGGCCGATCATAAAAGGTGTCCTGTTCAAACACCACCCCACATTCCATTATTACGCACACTCAGCGGCCGTAAACACATCACTGTCGGCCTAGACGGCGCCGAGAGTCTCGATCAAAACACCGGCTTGTTGGAATCCACGCAGCGGGTCAAAACGTCGTCTGGGGCCGAGACGTGACGTGCCGACATTGGACTCTTCATGTCTACGCGTGAATGAAGGCGTCCTGATGATTTAATCGTCCCGGATCGTGCCTTGGTGTTTCGGTCGTGAAACTTGAGCCGTTGTTTTCGCCGTTCCGATGTTCGGCGCCAGTCTGGTGCGCTCGCTGGGCAGGCGTGCTTCCGAAGCGACGATGGCGCCAGGCTCGCTGAGTCAGACGACCTTAGCCCGCGAGAGGCGCTTGACGAAAACAAACGCCCAGGTGCAGATATTGCAGAATATGGTCGGGGTGGTGGGGGCATTCATAACGGCGTTTAACCCCGTCACGGGCCATACGCAACAGCGAGCAAGCTTACTCAATACCACGGACCAACTACAGTGATCTGATTGCTGCACCATTTGCGCCACACTGCGCCAAAGGGCTTACCCTGCTACAACCTGCTACATTTGGCCCAGATGTGAGGAAATTGCGCTAACACTGCGCCAAAACTTGATTTCACTTTATTATTAATACTGAAATAATAATGCTTCGCTACACGCCCGGATCGTTATGGTATGCTTGTGCGAATTTTCATAGATTTCTATTATAGCCGCAGATAACGTAAACGTACTATCCTATTTGATCTCTCTGTCAGTATCAAACATTGAAAGTACTCGAATATTCGCAATATCTTTTACGTTCGTAGTCTGCTTTGGCGGGTAAGTTAGATTTGTTAAGTGCGCTTCTTACCGCGCTCTCCTGTACTGCGGTGAAGCGACAACCGCGAAGTACGCATCGCGATTTTGCCTATTTTCTTCGCCACAGTGCATCGGGTCAAGGTACAGTCAATAGGATAAATTAAAACTAAATTAAGCGAAGCCGTGGGAAGAAGCTTGGGAATAACCTTAATGACTCTGGCTGACATATCGATCCCATGCCGATATTTGTAATCATGAAGTTCTACGTACAAAATGTCATTAGTATTCATTTATCAGCGACAAAAGCTTTTTTTTTAGTTTGAATTAGGATTTTTTTAATACCTTTAGAACTCGGATGAAACATCAATTTGTGTGCTCAATATTGTTATAACATTGTTTCAGGGGAATATACTATTTGGCTTTACATTTTATTTCGTACGTAAAATTATTATTCAGATCAGTCCATACTACTGTCCCTCATCAATCAGAATTTTGTTGGCCTGCCTAGTGCTTCTATCTGCAACTATACAACTAGGCTGTGTTTGAGGGAATCAAACCTGCCGGCGCAGTTGGTGCTACGAAATTTGCTGTATTTTCTCTTTCTGCCGTTCCTGCCTCTACCATTCAACTGGTTTCTGCAGTACGCAATGAAAAATAAAGTAAAAGACTAGCTATTCCATGCGTCGATATTCTAGGGTTCCGTGCTCCACGTTTACGGCTATACAACCGCCTCTACAGCGACGTTGAACTCTGTTGATACGTAGATTCACCGGCGGTTTCACATCCTAATATGCAAATTTGTAGAACTTTTACGAGGGTCTGGGACGTCAGGGATGTCAGATTCCACGCGGGGCATCTTGACTCTACCGGTGTACGTCGCCCCTCTTTTTCCGGGGCCCATTGACTCGGGCACAATGAGTTCTCCACGTGAACGTCAATCCGGTCGGCGTCTCGAATGCGCGGCTCTCGTCAGCCCAGCGGGTGGGCCCGCTCCTCGACGGAGACGGGACGGGGCGAGCCCCGGAGCACTCTCGGTCCGTGGTTCGGACCAAACTGCCGCCGGGGAAGCTGGGCAGGAACCGACGTGGTCAGGAGCGCTTTGAAAAGCTTGGGATTCGTTGTGTGCGGTTGACTCCGTTTAACGTGGTTGTCGCGCTGAGGACCGCTTGGGATAATTCCTGCTCTGCGATGTTTTCCGTCCTTCGCGGCGCTAGCGCGGCGGAGAACTCTCTCGTCGTTTCGTATCCGGGTCGAGCACACCCGATCTCTAGTCTGCATAACTCAATGTGGTAACGCTCCCGGCGCCGCGCAGTGCTTCGATGACTGCCAATCACGCGAGACGCCCGTAAGCTTGCGCTGATCTCCCCAAAAGTTCAAAGCGTCTGGCGGCCGAAACACAAAACACTAAAACGGGCCATTAAAAAAAAAGTTTTCTGTAAAGAGAGTGCGTGATTGAAAGGGCATCGGTCCTCGGATTCAAATCGTGGCCCGTTACCCCGGACTGCCTACGGAGTCGTTGTCTGGGGACGTTCTTGAGTCAGCCTGCGCATCCCACTCCCGAAGACCTCGGCCGGGCCGAGCAACGGGCCCGCGCACCGTTCTTCCCACCGGGGCGACAGCGGCGACCCAGCGGGGCGCAGTCGGCGGCGGGACGACGGGGGTCTCGGGCCCCGGCTGCGGTGGCCCAATCGCTTTATGCCCGCGGGCCCGGCTATTAATGATGTCCCCACGGTCTCGTTAGGGTCCCGGAGGGAAGCCCTAATCCAGTTAGGAAGCACTGCGGCGCGCCTCTGCCTCCGCCGAGGGGCTCCGACCCCGGGGCCGAGGCTTCGGCGCCCATCACGGACGCTTCCGTTGACGAGCAGGGAGGGGGAGCCAGGCCGCGATGCAACGATGGACGAGCGCCTGCCTGGCTCCGCTTCAGGCTCTGCCCTGCCGGCGCTGCGGTGTCCCGTCGGCCGCGATTGCTCGCCTTGCCTGGCTCTGATTTGATTTTCCCTGGTTTCGGGTTGCGTGTTTGCGCGTTTCGTCCGCTCCCGTCCGCGCGTCATGTCCGTCTCGGTGCGTCCTCGGGGACTTCGGCTCTATCACTGACGTGCAATTGTTCACTGGCGTGCTTCTGTGTTGCGCGCTTTTTTGGCTCGCGTGACGTGTCTGGTACGTTTGTTTCTCAGTGGTGTGCGTACGCAGTTATCGTTTGCTTGTCGATGATTGTGTTTTCATTTGAATTAGAATACCGTGTGCGAGGTTTGCAGTGTTCTTAGTAGGCGTTGCAGTAAGGCTTTGTAGCGAAATCTTGCGTCCAACAGTAAACGACTGTCTCGTCGCGCTCAGACGGTCTATGACGAGATGTATCCCAGGCATCGTCGTGATGAGTCGGTGATACCTGTCAGTCTTCCGAGTCTTGCGGAAACAAGCTTCCGGCGCGTTGGCCAACTCTCGGTAGGCGTCGGTTTGGATTAGGTTTCGATAAAAATGCGGTGAAAGCCGATTCACCGAAAAGGAAATAATTGTACATGACGTTCAATAAATTTCGACTCACTACGTCATGTACTAAAGGAGACTGTTTTCACGCGTTGTGTGATTGGGTCAATAAAGACCACGTGTGCGAGGCTTCTTCGCCATCACCACAACTTCCTTTTCTCTTAGGAGGTCTTCATAGCTATCAAACGTTGGTGCCGAAGTGATCCGAACGTTGCGGATTCTCATAATCCACGAAACAAAAATAGCGTATACTCACAGGACTAAGGGTTATGGCGCAGGCTAGCTAGTAAACGCTAATACATAAAAAAAGAAACGAGACGAGGCAAAAGGAAGGGACAAACACAACGAAGTCTCAATACGCACCTGCGTTTGAGACTTGGCAGCTGCGTTTTGAGACTTCGTTATGCTTGTCCCTTCCTTTTCCATTGTCTCGGGGTTTGTTTAAGTATGAGTGTCTACTTCCCGCGAACTCAAACGCTCGCTCGACGCCGGCGACTCGTGCGAGCGCGTTTCCGCACCGCACCTACGGGTTGTCCTCGACCACTCTTAAAACAGCCGAAGGGAGGCAGTCAGTCATCCCGTCTAATTCGTGTCGAGCGCCCTCCCCCGGCTTTTGAAGAACCTCCGTTCAGCCAACGCGGCGCGCGTGACCCTCTCGCAGCGCCCCACAATCGCACACTCGGCGCAGCATTCAATTTCCTTTTCATCCCGGGAGCGAAAAAAGACGCGGATGTGGAGCAGGCGACCGTCCGCGGCGCCCGCCGCGATGGCCCGATGAGGATTAGCGCGCGCGGATCATCGTCGGGCGGCCGTGGTTCGCAGCGGGGCCAACGACGACTCCCTCCGAACAGCCCGACCCGCGGTTCGGAACCGCGGCGGCGCTGTAATTTAGACGTCTAGAAAAGAGCCGGCCGTCCGCCCACCCCGAAACCCCGCGCCGGCTCGGCTTTCACGAAGCACGTGGCCCGAGCCACGCGGCGTCCGAAACCTTCCCCCACCCCGCGCGCGGGCAGGCCGCTTTTTCCCAGGCTACAATGGCGGTCATTTAAAGATGACTTCCCGCGCGCGCGCCAGAACCACCGCGTCCCGTCGGGGCCCGCTCCAGTGACGTCAGCCTCCGGCTGTATACCCGACGTGGCGTCGTAGCGTGTGCCGGCGCTTATCAGCGTCGCTGCCGGCCGGAGTTGGGGCTCTGGGCGAGCACGCGGTCCTGGCCGCAATTTATGGGCGCCTTGCTGGCGCTGACAGGCGATCCGGCCCGATAGATGCGCGGCCGTGTCGACACCGCTCTGATTAGCCAGGGGGCTGCTCGGAGCGGGCCCGCGACCAAGGCTCCCGCTCGCGGAGACCACTGGGACGCGGGCTGTTCCCGACGTCCGGTCTCGTCTTCGGCGCCACTCGTCTTGGGCCAATACATCCTAGAAGACGAGGCCTTCATGTTACGTCGTCGTTAGTGGGATCCCGACCTGCCCCAAGCGGCAAACACATGCACAGTTCGACGAGAGTACTCCGCGGTAGACGGGAGTACGCCACGGCTGCTCTCCACGCCCCTTCTCTCGGCTCCCTCCGGTGTGCGCGTGTGTCGACGTCGGAAGGCGCTCAGTCGTGTGCGAGCGTGGACGTTGCGGAAGACGAGTCTCGAAGACGTCATTCCTATAGCTAATAACGCCATTCGGTTCGCAGACGCTATGTTGGCGCTGTATATCAGCGTTCCGTTGCGTGTGACCGGAACCCTGTGTACGTGACTCTATATATAGATGCCGATATACGCGGTGCTGTGCCTCTAGAAATTCAGGAGTTACCCAGAGGAACCGTAGAGATCGACACGCATCGGGATTAGAAAAAATTGTTCTTTGCATGTCAAAAAATCTCAGATTATGATCGCATTTGAAAATTTTAGTCTCACCTAGTCTCACCTACCCCGACGTTGGCGACGCCTAAAGTATAGACAGACGATAAATGGAGAAGAAAAGCTCAGTGAGCTGTATGGTGGCGGCACAACTGACTCTCTTCCACCTATACAATCAGTACCAAAGTTTCACCCAACTATACACGGACGGATATACCGAAAACATGAGGATCTTCTTCCGCATTGTTATACCATCTTCAGACATAAATCGTTCCTTTCGATTATTACATCGATCATCATCGATGGTAGCTGAGCTACATGATTATACGTATATAGTCATCATTACAATTTATTCGGCAAGCAGGGAAGTGTACCATCTGCAATGACTCTCAAGTGGCTCCATACAATCAGTGAGAGGGGATCGGTGGCCGAGTGGGCTAGCGCACACCAGCTCGGAGCACCTGGAGCGAAAGCTCGCGCTTCAGAACCCAGGTATCCTGGGTTCAATCCTCACCCCTGCCCGTTTCGATCTGGATGAGCATCGTACCGGCGTGCGGTCGTGTATCACTGCTGCTGCCTCGTGCACGTTAAAGACCCCAGGCTAGCGGCTGTACCGCACTCGCTGAATTGCTCATCTACAGCGAGTGACTCGTCGCAACTTTGCAATAGCCTGAACAACTACACGCTGTATAAATATCCACACGACCCCAATTATTATTACAATTAGTGAAATTTAAAAGGAACAACGGCGGATATGTTTACAAAGTTCTGAATGAAATGATGGCGGCAATGCATGCAGGCCACGACATTGCACTTCAGTAGGTTCCATCCTCCAGCCAGGACGAGTGGTTTCACGGACAATGAATTAGCAGACTCCTCGCCAAAAGGGCACACGGGGATGGAAAATATCAATGTGTTCCCCTTTCCTGTGGGAACACTCGGGAAACATTAAGGTCGGTGGTACGTGCCATTGTGTAGTTCTGCATAATTTGATAAACACGCTAAACGGTCCTTTTTTTACAAAATCGAGCCTTACATAAAATTCTGCGTACCAATTTGTCTCACACGCATGCAGCAGAAAGAAACACTACTGCACCGGCTTTGTCTCAGCGTCGCTTGCACCACCAGAATCTTTACACCGCATTCGTCGTTAGGGCTCTCCAGAATGTGGACGTGGACAGTCAGTCCAAGATTAAACTTATCTCTTTCTAGTATGCTCAAGATTTGAAAAGTGCCGTAAAGAGCTCAATTTACGGCTCATGGCGCTCAGACAACCGTCCCATGTCGCAAGAAAAGATGCCAGGACCTTCGTCAACTCGTGTTCCAAGACAAGAAGGCTCTCTTTGTCTTACGTGATTTTATCTAAGAAACTAGAATAGCTGACAGTTATTGAGAGTAACATATCTTTATAACGAACAACACAAACACGGCAGAGAAGTTGAACATTGTTCTGTGATAAATTGACATTGCATGTTCTTCAACTGTGAAATGATATATATATATATACTATTCTGGTATATATTGGTTTAGTAATATCGTGCTATAGTTAGTTTTTAACTCGACAATTTTTTGTCTAATCTAGCGTGTATCGTAACCCTTTTCTGTATATTGCATAGTACTCAGTGTACTCGCGTTTGAGTGTATGTTATATTATATGTAAATAGCTTCTAACACATCATTGAACGTTAAAGTTAAATAGTGTGCTTTTTATACTATGCATTGAATATCATAGTGTTCCGCGGAGTGCTTGGTTTAGCAAGATCACAACTGTGAACTGTCAAGTGAATGAACACTCATGATTCTCAAGTTAAAAGGAGTAGTTGGGGCAGCTGTAGTGGCAGCCAATGTCTCTCTCTTTTTTTCGTTATTAAGAAAAAGTAATAAAATTATGATCGACGTCCCAGCGCCTAAACATTAACGTTCACGCTGACACTGCGCGACGCTATACCAGGGTTGTATATATCAGTGCTACCGCCGCGTAGGAGCACGGCCTCTTTCAGTTTACACGCACAATGAAGCGCAAACTCAGCGCTGCGCTGCTGCGTAAATCAGCCTTAGTTTGAATATAGGTTGGCTATCTCTAGCAATCCGCCGGCTATAGTCAGCTCCGGTCAAACATCGACGATCTCGGCCAGAGGTGGCCAAGTTACTTTTATTTTGTAATAGAATTACATTACTACTTGATTTCCCTTTAAGTACATAACAAATCACTACATCAGAAAATAAATTTCTTACAATTGTAAATTTCTCATAAAAGAGCAATTATATTACTTTCATACTTTGCATAACTCCTCGTGCAAAAAAAAAAAAAAGAAGCTAGAAATACTTTTTTGCTAAAATGAATAATTTTATTTATATTTTATTCTACATAAGCCGTTGTTTGAGGCGTGCCATTGAGGCTCGCAGCGCACTGAAGCTGATCGTGATGAACGAGGGGCAAGTTTTCGAGGAGAGGATCCATGGCCAGCGGTTTGAGGAGAACTCGGCAGAAGCCCAACTGGACGCAGATGAACTCGTCCAGTAAAGGTCAACTCGTCGCAGGGCATCTGGTACGAGCACTTCTTGTCATGTCGAAATGATCGTCACACGGAGATATCCTTATTAGAACCTGGATATTTTTATGCAACGCGGGGAGTGACTTTGGTATCGTAATAGAATGAGTAAATAGACTCCTTCCGAAAGTCGCGTGCCGATTATTAGAAGGTCAGAACCACTGGACAATCGCCGAACAACTGGCATCGTGTAACCTGCAAGTCATTCCATATAAGACAACGAACGTCGCAGCGCGGCACAGCGGTGGAAACCGACGAGCCAATAAAAAAAATAAAAAAGCGCCGAAAGTGTGACGTCACCGCGCTCTTCACCTATTTCTCAAGGTATTTTTTTGCCTTCTAATCCAACCAAACGCATAATGTGTGCCGTGACGTTGCGCTTTCAGTCCGCCATTGTGCAGGGGTTTCACAGCCACCAACAGAGGACACTCTTTTGAGACAATTCAATATCTGAAACACGAGAGCCACAATTGGAGATGTAAGCGACATAATTATAATGACATACATTCCCGGAAATCTCATATCGAATTGAAATAAATCAGCGAATGAATACATGTGCTCGTGATCATTCATTAATTTATGTACTGCCATAGCCCCCTCTATACTGACAAAGCCAGGCAGATCGCCACGAGAAGCGGCCGCCGAAATAGAAAAGGCGAAGCGGCAGACAACGGATGAGAGAAGAGCCACGTGACTGGCGCCCCGCTGCGGCGAGACGCCGAAACACAGTTCTCCCGAGCGAAGAGGTGTGTTTCGGTTCGGGTCCTCCCCACTGCAAAAGCTGCGCGCTGACGTCCAGGTTCCCCGAGAAATGGCTCTTTGATGCTCTGTGCTACAAGATCCTCGCGCACCAAATCTGCGACCGCGGGCACTCTATGGCTCCGTCGTCGAACTGCCAGGCTTTGTGAGCATAGAGAGGCTATGGTACTGCAAAACAAACACCACAGGCTTAGTGTGGAGGTTTGACAAAGAAATATTTTCACGTTAGCCCTCGAGCGACAAGCGTCTTGTAAGTTGCTCGCTCGCGCCTTTGACTTTCAAATCACGCGAACAACGTTTTTTTTGTTTTTTTTTTCATAAAAGATTAATTGTAATAGCAGCCTTTACACATTTGCAACGGTTGCGGTCGCAAGTATCGGGTTGATCCACAAATATATATAATTGTCTTCTTCACTATGTCTGGCCGTTTAGGACGCGGTTGAAACAGATATGACTGTCTGCTTCGTCTTCTGCTCCCCACCAAACTTGAAGAAAACAAAAATAAAGGGCCTGCAGCAATGCCGGATTAAGGCATTTGGGGGCCCTGGGCTAAGAGCTTGTATGAGGCCCCTACCGATGATAATAATGACCATGTTGATGATTGTGATGATGAGGATGGTGGTGGTGGTGGACGTAACGATGTCGACGGAAGTATGTACATTTTACCACCTTGTTAAGTTTAGATATGCTTTATCTTATGATTATTGTCGAGCCTTTTCTAGATTCGTACGTTCAATAGAATTCAAGCTTTCGCTTGCTGGCACTGAGGCGGACGCGATTGTTGGTTAGAAACTACTTCGCAAATAATCAGCCGCTCTAGCACTTTACAATATAGTAATTTTGAGGTACAAAATTGAAATCAAGTAAATATTGCGGGAAAAAAAATAAGATTTTTCGTTCATATCCAACAGCTTCACAAAGAAAACGAAATAACTTCCTTTGAAAATGTTGACTCCGTTCGTAAACTTGATTACAGCTAGATGTGCTGAGTACACGCTCTGGCAAGCTTACAAAAAGACAATCATTATCTCGACTTGTAGCACAGGTGACCCTCTTGCTAACATGTCTAGTTGCACTATTACTCACACATGAATTGAGTTCAGGAGCAACCTAGAGGATACGTGCAAAATCCCCATTATAAGAAAACAAAATTTCGCTTCCCCTATATGGCATGCCTCGCAACTCAGCAACTGCCACGAAAATTTAGAGCACTTATTCTTGTAATTGTTCCCAATGATTGGAAGCGTATTAGCGTCTAAATAGCCCTCTAAATAAATAATTACTGATGTGAACAGTGAAGGAAGCAACATAGGCAAGAAAGAAATTGCGTTGCATGAAGCAGTCTTTATGAGATCAAGCTACTTTGTAAACTTTCTGCTAATAACTGAACCCCGTTTCACAAACAACAGACTTCTACATTTAGACCGTAGGAGAAACTGCGTGCAATTCTGATACATCGACAACTGTCGTCCAAGCCAGGCACGTAGCCAGGATTTTGTTTGGGGGGGGGGAGGGGGGAGAGGGGCGCCCATGACAAAATGCTGTATGAGGGGAGGGGAAAGAGGAGGTCCCAGCAAAATAAAAATTTCGGGAGGGGGGGCGGGCCTCATGCCCCTCCCCCTGGCTACGTACATGATCCAAGCTTATTTACATTAAAAGAATTTATCATAGAACTCGAGCAGATATTTTCGAGCTCTTGTCTTTTTGAATGGGGAAAATGTTTTTACCATATTTAGTAGTAATCTTGTTCCTTTTAAATGCCGCAATCAGCGGCCATTTGGATGTACGACTCAAAGTTTAAAAATAAGAGGACATCCCTTATAGATTGGTGAAACCATTGCAGTATTCTCATGAGTCGGTGGAAGGAAGAGTGTTCAGTCGCGCTGGCAGGACGAGACACCGACTCTACTAAGCGCTTGCTTGCGGTCAGTATACCATTTAAAATTGTTGAGGGGCGTCTCAACAGCCGGCTCCTTGAAACGCCTGCTTGTTGGTGGTTATGAAGACGGTGTCAGAAATATTTACGGGCACCTTTTTGCTTGTTCTAAACATGTCGTTCTGGAATAAACTCCATGTGGAGTTTCGCTAAAACGTTTAACACAACATGTGTGAACCATCTGTATTTCCCAAGCACTCATTGGCAACGCTTATCTCCCGGCCCACCATTGTCCGTAGAACACGCCAACGGGGTCCCAGTACAAAAGATAACTTCATGACCGTCCTTCGGTTGAACTTCAATTAAAAAAGACATCAACGAAACCGCCAGCGTCGACAGCTTTTCCCCATCTACCAAGGGGCCCTTACATTTTGTTGCTCTGGCACGCTCTTGTACAACAAGCTCACAAACGCAAGCTTTTCTATAGGCTGAATCTTTACTGCATCCTTGTTTCCCTGTTGAAAAAAAGGAAGGAGAAGGCCATTGCGTCACAGGCCCTTCTGAGCGGTTCTTCTGCTCTTAGTCTGAGCCATCTCAACTGAAAAACAACCAACATATTCAAATTTCCAGGGACCAGCACGGGCCCCCTGAGAGCCTACGGCCCAGGGTTGCAGCCCCTTTAGCCCATACCTCAATCCGGCCCTGATTAGCAGCTTCCCAGTTGTAATGCTTGGTAAAAAAAAATTGTGAACGTTGTTTTAATACTATCAATCAACCAAATGCATCGGTGGTTGCTCTATTCTGAAACCTATTATCTGCAGCCTCTACAGATGCACTTAATTAATTCCGTCTTAAAATATGGATCCTATTTTGCATAAGATAATGCGTAGCTGACCTTGCCTACCTCAGTTATACTCTATTTCACCTTATCATGTACCGCAGGAAAGGGCTACAAGCGCGAGCTCCTTGCTCTGGGGCGGATCTCGGTGGCACAAGCTCTCGTGCATTAGCTAAGGAGCAGCTGCTGCCAACGCTATGAGCTCGCGCTTCTAGCGGGGAGGAGATCGAACGGTCACGCCTTTAGCGGTACGCTTCAGCTGTGGGGACAACAAATCGTATATTCTTCTTTGTTTTTGATCAGAGATATCGAAGATGACGATTCGAAGGCCGCTTCTCGTGCGGCTAAAGCACTGGTCAGAAAGAAGCGCTCGTGCCTAGACCGTGCTAGGTGAGGTTCCATTTCTTTGTCATGTTGTGTTAGTAAACACCGGGGGAGGGGGGGACATACAAGCGACGCCCCCTGTATAGTTCGATCTCCTGCCCGGGTTCGCCCCAAAAGAATTGGTCCTGTTCACCCCAATTAGGGATGTCGCGAACGTTTGTCGAACCTGATTTTTAGGTCGACCTTTCAAGGTTCGACTGGTTCGACGAACCTTGGAGCTTTTAACCAGATTCGAGTGGTTCGACTTTGTGGACAACATGGCCAGACTTTGATACAAGCGTGTCTATCTAGGTTTGGAGAATTTGTTTTACGCAGTAGGTTATTTTAATTTTATGAACAGTTGCAATTAACAGGAACTAATTCAAATTACTGAAGAAGTTAATAACTTTTGTACTGTATTAACTAAAATAACCCATGAGGGCTGCACTTAATTCATCCCTTAGCCATCGCCATCCAATCCGAACCCAGCTGGCCAGCCTGTCGCGCATGCGCATAGCAGTCGAACCTGAGTCGAACCTTTGTCGGACTTTTCACAAGAAGTTCGAAGAAGTCGAACCTGGTCGAGCTCAAACCTCGACCGGTTCGCGACATCTTTAGCCCCAATAGAGATAAAGATTGTGGCATCCGCTTCATCGGCGCCCATGGCCAGCGCCAGCGATGCACTTACAATTGCGGAAGATTGGGGGCGCAAAGGTAGCAGTGGCGGAACACGAGGGCAATCTAATCGTTCACGTTGTGCCCACAGCTAGCTTAGTGCCTGCTGCACGAGCGCCCCCGAGTTTCCAAGTCGTTCTAAAAAGAGTTGATTTAGTGGTTTCGATGACGCTCACTGAGTTTCTAATTAAAATCATATGTCAATTTTCGCTAAGTAGAAGGTAATTAACGAATTTTAATTAATTAGCCGACTCATCGCAAAGATTAGTTACCCACATAATGTCCCCCTGGCCGTATAGCTCCCCTGCACAAACAATATTAGTATGCATCTTTTACGAATGTTCTGTAATAAATCTGTTCGAATTAAAATGAAACACCAGGTATCTCTCTCTCTCTCTCTCTCTCTCTATATATATATATATATATATATATATATATATATATATATATATATATATATATATATATATATATATATGTATATATTGTTCCATGATTGAGTATGCCCATTAATATTCATACCTCAAGATCGTCGGAATTTGGCATGCAAGTTCTTAAGAATTCTTATATGTCAATCATCTATTTCCATAAATAGTCACACGCCGTGCCGTCGCCTGCTGTGGACATCAAAGGAGCGTGCAAGCAACTAACCAGGCGCTTTTTTCGCGAGGAGATCGAACAGTCACGCCTCTAGCGACAGGAGTTTTTGCCCAAGCTGCACACCAAATATGAGGTTTCTGTTTCCCAGTGTATTAATTCATGTAGGATCACGAGTAGATTAATTTATTTTCGGTTTTATTTCAAGTAAAGGCATATTTCTGGGTATGTATAATTATCTCGCTTGCAACTCAAATCGTGAATGGTAATCTACTGTTTCAGATACTGACTATTCAAATTACGAAAAAAAGTAAATTGATTTTTTGTTTGCTGTAAAAAATTACTGCGTCGTATATAAAAAGTCACGTCCTAATGCGAGTGCACATTGTGACGAGTATTCCGGCATGACGAGAATTCCTCGTACGAGATGTCCTGTAACAAGTTGACCTACCAGACGAGTTCACCTATGACCAGTTGGCCTGTGAAGACAGGGCTTAGGACGAATTATGCTGAACTCATCCCTCGTCCTTGAAGAGGCGTATTCCGTTTCAAGCACGAAGCCGTTCTTGAAGCAATGACGTGTGTCCATGTCGCATGAAAACAAAATGAAAAGACGTATCTAGCTTTTTGTTTATTTTTTTCGTAATCAACAGAACCGTTAACCTGCCAGCTTTTAACCTCCGTTCTTATAAAGGAAGTTATTCTCTTAGGGTACAATAAAAACACAAGTAAATATATACAAAAACAAAACAAAAATGCGAAATCATGCATGTCGTTCATCCGCTGCCGTAGTTCGTCGGCGGCGTATAGTGGCGTGGACGGCCGCGTTTCTCTGGCCGAAGGCCGAGCGCGCGCTCTCGTGAAGTGGCCGCGCCGCACTGTGCTCGGCCGTGCGCCCTCCCTGGAGTTTGCCCGGTGCGAGCTGTGAGGCCAGCCGGCCAGGTCCACACCGCCGCACCTCGCCGGGCCGCTGCGTGCGCTGCGCCACCATGGAGAGGGCTTCTCTGGTGGCGTCCCTTGGAACTACGCCGCACGAGAGCCAATGGGAGCCTCGTTCCTTGATGACGCGCGCCAGCCAATGGGAGCCTATCCATCAGATTTCTGCTACAGACGACATTGGGACAGGGGAAGGTGCCGTTTGGCGCGGCTTCAAAGTTGATGACGTCGGTTCGCCCCGTGGGACAGTTAATGCTTTCGCATTAAAAAGACGCAACGAAGAATAGCTATATTCCTTTCCGGATTAACCATTCGTGCGTGGACAAAGGGGAGGGGGGATGTATGCGGTGGAATAGAGCCGCTTATCTTACCTGTAAACAGTCAGTCGCAGAGCCGCCCCATTTTTGTTATGTTCGTTTGATTCGGTGACCAAACTTTTTGGGAAAAGCGACCAGGGTAGTACTTCTATTTATCGTGAACAGGACGGCAGCGTGAAAACAACTCAAAAGCGAGATTATCAAGCTTCGTAAAATCACTTTAATGCTCCGAAACTTGATGAAGTGAAATTCAGACGAAACGGCGTCAAGCGATTCGATGAAATGGTGTTTGATTAATCTGCGTGCGTTAAAATGTCTACCTATTTTAAATGGTGTTCGGATGAAACGACATTCGATGAAATGTTCAATACCCGTTACCGGTTGCAGCCTGTCCGAAACAACGTGTCGCTTAGTGCATCTTAAACTTCAAACAATTTCCAGACAAAAAAAAAAACAAAACAAAACAACTGTGGCCAAAATTACTAATTATGGCGTTGATTATCTCGAATTCATTGAAATAACCGAGGAAATGACTACGTCATTTTTGTCCTCTGCATTTTCGACACTCCGTACGGTGAGGCAACCACTCTCGCCCTCAGTCGGGTCTTCTCGACACATTTCCAATAACGCCGACCCGAATTTCCTTCGCAGCGACCATCCCTGAAAAGCGGCAAAAACAAACCGAGATTTTATCCGCTTTCCCCGAGGGAGTTCAAAGCCCCCATCCCCCTGAGACGGCAAACCGACGAACACGTGTCCGACGAATTGCCCCCGACGTCCAAGACACGTCACCCTTCAAAAACCGCTCGGCGCGACCCACCACCGCAGACCACGTGCGCGCTTACAGGCGCGGGGTCCGAGCCTCCCTGGAGGTTCCAGCCCGCGAGCTCCGCGAAACTTCTCAACGCAGAACATACCGCCGCGAGGGAAAAAAACTACAAAAACCATAAAAGAGCCGGCGGAAATCGCGTCCGCACCTGGCTTCGTACGCCGAGGGAGACCGCGGACCCGACATGCAAATGAGGAACCATTTGCATGCCCTCACCCGATTTGCATCAAACGCGATAGCGCGAGCGCTGCCGCCACCTCCGCGCGCTCGCGAGGCCGGGCAGGCATACCCTCGGGAGACTGCGCCGCGCGTCTCTACGTGCCCGTCTCCGCCGCAGCCCGCGCCGTCGTCCGCGCGACCGTAATCTGGGACGCATTATACAGCAGCCGCGAGTCCACGCGCGGCGTCAGAACCCGCTGGAGGCGGCGACCAGGGGACCCGCCGACACGCATCCATATGGATGCGGCGGGAGAGGAGAGACCGTGTTCGCGAGGCAGTCGACAAAATGGTCGTCACCCGCCCCCGTCGGTGCGGCGGGGGAGAGCCGGTGCAGACTCCGCCGCCCGTATCATGCGCGGGTGCAGGAAGCGGACGCCGGGTGCCGCGGGGACGTTGAGGTGCGCGCGCCGGTGTGGACCCCGTCTTCGACAGCGTGTTCGGCCGGTTGTCGAACAATGGGGCTGGATGGCTGCCGCGCGGACAGGCGGCCGTGTCGGAGCCTGCGTCCGACATTTCGGGAGGGGGGCCGAGTGATGGGTTGGCGGGCGTCACGCCGGGCTGTGCCCGTTTTGTCATGCGCGTATACGGCTGTAACGACGAGAGATAGGGAGAGAGCTTTAAAGCACTGTCTCGCGGGGGTGCCCGGGCCTCGATTAACATGTCGGCGAGAGAGCGTGTGCGTGTAATGGTTGTCCCTCGTTATTTAGAGCGCGTGTAGGTCCTTTTTTCATGCTAATGGGCGTACCGAATGGCAGAGTGTGCGATCTCTCGCTGCCTGCTCGACGAGGATGTCCTGTCATACGGGGAAAACAATTGTTCTCCTCCTCAGTGTAAAGCGAACCAGAATGCGTCAACCTATAGTTTATTAGTGCGAAAGGACACGTTCGACAAAGGGTGACATTTGCTAAACACACGTAAGAATAGCAGGAGTGCCAAAGCTTTTGTAAAACGTAAGACAAAAAAAAAACTATATTGGGAAAGTTATGCGAAAGAGAAACCCCACGTCAGGGTGGAATATGTGGTGAAATCACCACCGTGCCTTTGCTTCTGACGCAAAGCGAAACCATATTTTAAACTCGCGCGTAGAAGCACGAAGGCGTTCGACGTGCAGGTCTTGTCGAACGGAAATCCAAAACACGAACCTTTCTTCCCTCGCTACCCTCGCTGGACGTTATTCCCGCACGAACCACGGGCACGCACGAACACACACACACACACACACACTTTCCAACAGGCATTCACACATGTAAGCACCCTCATACAGACAAGTATAGTCGCAGATAAAAAATAAAGCCCACGCGGCTACGCAGAGCGACATGGCATACCCGCGGTTAACACAAACCAGAGCTGTACACCCGCACGCAACCACGGATCCCCGGATGACCGAAACAACGGACGGCCAAAACTCGAAATCAACCGGAATCGATTTAAAATTCAGACGGCGTACACACACCCGCCCGCGCGCACGGAACGCGATACTCTAGAAAAGAAGTACAACGGCGGCATCCCGAGGAAAAGAGCTCGCCGTGCCCGCCGGCGTTCTTCGCCGACGACGTTGAGGGCCCCGCGAGAGAAGAGCGCCGAAGCGTGCTCCGCGTGCCGCCGTTCATCGTCGTCGGCTCGCCGTCTTCCCGTTCGGTTTGCGTGCCACACCAAAGAAAGGAGCCAGGGAAAAGAGAAGAAGAAAGAAGAAAAAGACGAAATCACGTTTTGCCCGTTGTTAGGCGGCGGCGGCGTGTGGCGTCGCGCTCGCTGCGACGTTGAAAACGCTGCATTGCCGCCGGGGAATCATCGTGGTTCTGGAGGGAAAAAAAGGGGAACGCTTCCAATACGGGAATGTCGCGGCGTTTTTTCGGGAGCTGCGGCGGCGCGCCGTTCGGGGAAGAAGAGCGCCGCGATCATGCCTCGCCGAGTCCATTGGGTTTCCTTGCTTCGGCACGTCTCGGCGGATTCCCCCGCAGGCGCCGCGTCCGTTCCTTGCCGGCCGAGCCCGAGACTGCCGCGATGCCTCGAGTCGGCTGCAGGCCCACCTCAGCTGGACGCAGAAGCTTGTACGGTACTCGATACGAGAATCAAGTTACTCGTAATCTATCACTTTCTGGGAGCAATTTGTAATCATTTGATTACACTTATTTGGAAGTAATCGTAATTCGATTACTTTTGGAAGTGCTAAATTACATATCATCGTTGCTATATTTTTTCTCCCCTTTGTAATTGACGCATTTCTTTGTTTCTACGAGGATAGTATTTCGAAGTTGGTGGATTGAGAAGATAAGCAGCTTCTAGTTCGCTGATTCTAATCCCATAATGGACGGTATGAAAGACCCGTTTTCAAACCGGTGAAAAAAACAACAACAAAAAAACCTGTCGTTTTGAAAATCTGAATTGATCGGAAAAGTAACGGCTACTTTGTCAAGTAACGGTCAATCATTTTTCTTCTCGAGTAATACAGTATTCTAATTGCATACTTTTTAACCCAGAGTAATTGTAATTGTAATGGATTGTTTTCTTCGACTAACGCGTACGAGACCTTCTGAATGGCAACGCGCATAGCGGTGGCTCAGTCAACTATATATTGCGCCGTAATCGACCGCTTTTAAAAGTCCGTCGAGCAACATTGGCAGTTGCCATTTTTTTCTTTTTTTGGGGGGGGGGGGGCACGAAGCGTGTGATTGGATCCGAGTTTTTGCCATAGCTGACGCAGCACACAGGTGCCAATACAAGCTCAGGGTACATGCCCGAACAATGGTGGACTCGGATGAATAGTGCAACAGCTACTAACTAGATGGCGCGCGCACTTTTGAAGGGCTTCTCGCTCGCGTCTGCTCGTCCGTGCACACCCCGTGGCTGGGTCCGTCAGCACAAGCGGTTTGCTTGCCGTGGCAACAAAAGTGATTACAATATTAGACGCGAGCGCTAACTCGGAATTAAATTAATAGAGAGGGGACTTCGCCAACGACCGAGAATAACGAGGAAAAATAAGGCACTCGAAATAAAGGAATGTTTCCTACGGGATAACGTTACCGAGGGTGGCGCACGTCAGGCTGCGAGTGTACAGTGGTCCTTAGTGATTTACCTAAAATCTACTAATTAACTCTCATAATCATTACCTTACAATGGTCAGCTGCAAGCGTGTTGGAAATATAGAAAAAGGTAACACACACACACACACAAACACACACACACACACACACAGAAAAAAGCAACAATTGAAACTCACATGACTAGACACTCTAACCTATCAAATAAACAAAAACAAAAATAGAAATCGCGTGCAAAGATACAAGTGGAAAACGTTTTGAGTTATACAGTCAAAATTCACATCATTAATATAAAAATTTGATTTAACAAATCTGCTAGTGCAAATTTAAGCATTTGAAGTCCGTGGTTCGCTCGCTGAGTGACCATCCTCCACATGTCTGCGCGCCGATTGGAGCATGCTGGTAAATTTTGTTTTTGTCCGATCAATGTTGCAGGCCCGTCGTACAAGAAACACGCCTCAGGCGATGTCTACAGACTGTCTTTGTACGATGTACTAGCAGGGGAACCGCGGCGTTAGGGTCACGTGGTCCTGGCTGTCTTCTCGGGCGCCCCTGCTTTAAACGCTTTTCCTCTGTTAGTTTCGGTATGTCGGTATATGGCGCCTGGAAAGCGTCTCCGACTGGTGTGCTTACCGCGTCCAAAAAATGGTCACTTGATTTCCGACTGGTGTCGTCATACAAGTGTCATGCTGTCGCCGGTCGCGATCCTGGCGGCGTCCCAACAGCTGTCGTGTATGTGGCAGCCGCCTGTTCTGCTGCAAGTCGCTCTCCAGTGTGGCAGTCCACGGAAGCTTTGGCAGCCAGAAGTTGGGACGCCAAGACGACAGCGCAACCCGCGTTCGGTTGTGCTACACGCAGCTTCTCGTAAGCATTTCTACGACCAACCGCCAGGATCGCGACATGCAACAGCGTGACACTTGGGCTTCTGTGACGTCATCTGTTGCCACTTCGGACCACTTTTATTACGGATGGTCAGAATATGGCAGCTAAGCACAC
>JAZHYW010053636.1:0-24724 GCA_037355805.1 Ixodes ricinus
CCTCTTGTTGGTGGTAAAACACCGAAGTCGTGTAGCTGTCCCCTTGCCAAGTCCGCCTCAAAATAGGGACTTCACGAAATTAGAAACTCGCTCAGCAGCCTACATGATAAAATTACAAAGAACTTCGAAGACTCCCTTGCACAATCGTGATATTAACCCGGACTGAGGGTCAGAAGAATGAAAAAGTTTACGGCGGTAGAAAAAACAGAACTTGAATTTGAGGTGTTGTTTGTCCCTGTTTCTTTTTTTACCACTGTAAAGCATTTCTTCTTTTGCTCCAGTCTCAGGTTCATATCGCCAGCTTGCCTGCACACTAGCTGTATTTAGAATGCGAATCAAAAGGCATGTTTTATGTCTGATTTATTCATTTTTTTTTAATTAATTTATGCATACACTGCTTGCGGCAAATGGGCAGCTAAGTTAGAAAAAACGCCGTTGAAAATGTACCTCCAAAATAAAGCCGGCCATAATCGGTGCACAATACACCACACTCTCCTTTAAACGAGACTTTCTGCACGAGAGAAACACCGTAAGCAAAACTCATTTGTAATCACACAGAAAACACATTCCATAATGTAAGAAAAAATAGTTTTTAAAACAATCTCACTACCGCATTTACTTTATATACCCGAGATATCAAAATCCTGTCAATTTTTTAATAAGTAAAAAAAATTATTCGTTGAAGCGCTCTTCGCAGCTGCAGCGGTTGGCTCTCCCAGGATGCTCTGCGGAAAAGCAGACGCTCCAGATTTCTTAAGAGTGTAGGTGGAGTTCATAGATTGAAGAAGTAGCTTCGATATTCCAAGTTGTACTTATTATTTACGGGAATTAAAAAAGAAACTTCAGTTCACTAATTTGCCCGCGTTTCTCTAAAGGAAAACCGGTCTGAACATAAATTTCTGAAATTGACGTATTCCTTCCGTTTATATATTCACAATAAATCGTAATGCTTACTTGTAGTGGTTGGTGAAAACGTCTTTATTAATATCGCCCCATGGTTCCTTGTGAATCATTCTTTACCTATTGACATTATACTTAGTGTGCGGGTAGCAAACGACGTTGACATACTCAGTTGTTTACCAGCAGAAATTAAGATAAAAACACACACACACACACACACACACACACACACACACACACACACACGCACACACACACACACACACACACACGCACACGCACACGCACACACAGGTAACCACCGCGCTGGGAATTGCGGCTTTTTCCAGTTAGGGTTCAATATTATATGCTTGATTTCGGTTACAAATTTGTTCCCGGTTTGGTGAAAAAAGTTCGGTTTTGCACTTTTGATATTTCCGATAAAGATGCGCAATAACGATACGATGCATGTGCAAGGTGGCGGCGGGGTGTCGAGTACCATTATCGGGTCTTCAAAACGTTCCTAAATCTCTCTTTAATAACGGTTTTGCACCGGTTTTAGGTTCGGGTTCTGTTTGACACCCTGGTGTGTATAGGTTGTTTTGTACGAACTTTCCATTACGTAATTAAGTTGAATTGCCTATTATCCTCATGCTCAAAATTATCGTTTTGGTCATGGCTGCGGTATGTCTGTTCTCTTGCAAAATTTGGTTTGCCTAATTAAAACTACCCTCAAGGAAGTGTCTTTTACACGTATGCACTATTAAGTGGACCTTTATTTGTATACCCTATTATTGTTACGATAGCTCTCCCACAGACCAGATGCAATTTTACGTGCTTTTGTAGAAATAGCACATTGTGAAAACAAGGGATCCGGGGTTTAAATCCCCAGACCTGCCCGTTTTGATCTGGATGAACATCGTACCGGCGTGCGGTAGTATATCACTACTGCGTGGTGCACGTTAAAGACCCCAGGCTAGCGGTTGCACTGCAATGGCTAAATTGCTCATCTATAACTAAGATACCAGACAGCCCATCAAGACTGACTAAAATGCTGGTGGAATAAACATACACACAACATTATTATTTTATTGTGTAATACTCTTGTTAATAGTACACTGTTATAACAGAATATTTTGTGATATTTTTGTAATAGTGGACGATGAAGGTTTTACGTGTTTTCATCATTTTAACTTAGAACATACAATCTGTGCGTGTATGTTGTTCTCTCTGTTTTTATTTTCTCAGCGCAAGTGAGACGTTTAGTTAATTATATTTCTCGCGGATGCCGGGTCACGTCATACAAGCCGCAGGTTTTGACGGGCTTGATGATTTCTAATTAAACTAAACAAAGCAATAATAAATATAATTAATGTGATATACTTCCAACTCTGAACATGTATTGCGGGATTTTTATTTCCAATTCCTTTCATCGCTAGACTGCGCAGCTTTTACAGCGGAGCTGTTAAGGGCTAGTTTCCCCAGGATAGTGTCCCCCGCAAAGAAATGAAGACACCGAACTCTGGACACCTACCGCCATCTATGAGCGACGGCGGGAAGCCACGTATCTGGTTGCCGCCGTCGCTCATGAATAGATGGCAACCTTTACCCTGGCTTGCCGAATTGCGGCCGGCCATTACTTTCCATTCTACAGCTCCGCTGGTCTTCCTTCTTCACCAGAGTGGAAAGACTGAAATTTTCTGTTATAGCGACCCTCCGTCCCACTTTCTCCGAAACGTGTAATGCATACATCCACAACATGTATGGATATCGTTTCAACCTCGAAGTTATAAACACGAAATAAGGAATAACGTCTTGACGCGCTTCACACGAAACATTGTATTTATTCGTGTAAAAGAAATTATGATCATGAAGTGAGAGAACGTAGACTTACAGAATTTGTGAACTGTTGCTACAAGTGCAATGGACTGGAGTCTACATCGAAACAAGAGTTATTACTTTTTCTGATTAACAATAATTATCTGAAAACGTTTGTTTACATTTCTAAGTGCTTAGGCTTGCACAGTGTCAGTATCATCATAGTTCTGTTTAGCTTTCTGTCGATACAGGAGGTTCTGCACCATGCAACGCAGCGTCGCCTTCCTCGTTGTTTTTAATCGATTAAAGCAATAAAGAAAACCCTTGCTTTATTGCTGCGACGGAAAATAAAGGCGCTCTTAGCTAGTACGTGTATAGCTCGGAACGACCCGCGGATCTCCCATATTTCGCTTCTGCCGCTTGGTAGTGTCACCCCATCCCAAGTCACGAACCGAGTCGCAATATTTGTACGTTCTGCGGCGAAGAAAACGCCCGGAAAACCTTTCCCAAGCGGTGACACGGACAAATCTATCGAGTTTCGTTCTCTGTGCATCACAAAGAAATCGAGCCGGCAGCGCTAAAAACGAATTCTGGCTGGGCAGTGGCCGCGCTCGTACGCGTTCCCCAGGCGCCAGATCGGTTCGGCCGGTCTGATCTCAACACCGCATAGAAGGCCTGCGGACTGCGTCATCGTTAGTGAACTACCAGACTTATTCCAAGCGGCACACACGCTGAAGCTTAGCGAGAGCCGCCGCATAGAGGCAGACGCGTCCGTCGTGGCCTCGCCGCGTGCGAACGCGTCGCGCACGTTATGAAACGCTGCAAGACGCGTTGTCGACGATGCCGATGGGAGGTAGGAGGTGCTGCGCGGGTCCACCTGTGATGACGTTTGGGGGCGAAGGAGGCAGGCCTTGTCTCGTAGGTGGTAGGTATTGCCTGGCCTGGCCAACTCGGCAGCGACGACGCGCCTAAGGCAACGCACGCTCCTGGGTTGGCGGGCAGCCTTTGTGCGCGCGCTAATGTGACACTTTGGTACCGCAGCAAGAGGGGGCGACGCGAAGGGGCCCAAAAGCGGACAAGGTTTCTCGCTTTGAGCGCGCCGCGGTTTCTTTTGTCCGTGTCCTTCTTTTGTCCGCGTTCCCGGGCGGTGTCCGGCGCCTTTGGAAGGATCGCCTTCTGGACCCGACGAGGCGGCGTCCCGCGGTGGCGGCCCTGTGTCGGCGCCGGTGTTGTTAGTCTTGCCAGACGTGCGTTCGGAGGGCGGGGGCGAGAGGTCTCCGGCCGACACCACCCGATCCCCGTGGTCCAGACGCCCGGCTTGAGACGTTCCTCACGGCACTGCCAGACCGGGTTCAGGGGAACACGCCGCAGCGATTCTGACGCGGGCTTCGCCAGCCCCGTCCATCTCGTTATTGCTCGGCAGACTTTGGTATGCGTTTCTCGATATAAACGATGAAGAACCCAACGTCAGAGCGTCGCCATATCTGACCGACCGCAAAATCCAGTTGCATTCGTCTGACGCATGTACGGCGGTAAGCTGGTCCGGTGGCTTACTGTGTTCTATCTACCCTTCCTAAGTCATATTATTTTCCTTTCATTGTTTCCAAAGGGGTTTGCTTTCGCCTCGAAATCGTTTACCGTTTGATGAAGTCAGGAAAAGTAAATTGTACTTAGCAAACTTGTATGCGCGAGCACAGAGGATAAACACGAAGGAGTGGACAAGGACAACTGCTTGTCCTTGTGCACTCCTTTTCTGTGTTTGCGCATGCAAGCTTACTGAGTACCACGGACCAACTACAGTGGTCTGATTGCTGCACCATTTGCGCCACACTGCGCCAAAGGGCTTACCCTGCTACATCCTGCTACATTTGGCCCAAATGGGGGGAAATCGCGCTAACACTGCGCCGAAACTTTATTTCACTTTATTATTAATACTGAAAATATAATGCTTCTCTACACGTCCGGATCGTTATGTAGGCTTGTGCGAATTTCGAGAGATTTCTATTATAGCCACAAATAACGCACTATCCTATTTGATCTCTCTGTCAGTGTCAAACACTGAGAGTACTCGGAATATTCGCAATATCTTTTACGTTGGTGGGTAAGTTAGCTCTGTTGAGTGCTCTTCTTACCGCGCTCCTGTGTACTGCAGTGAAGCGACAAGCACGAAGTACGCATCGCGATTTTGCATATCTTGCTTCGCCACAGAGCCATCCGTTCAAGGTACAGTCAATAGGATAAATTAAAACTAAATTAGGCGAAGCGGTGGAAGGAAGCTTAGGAATAACCTTAACGACTTTGGCTGGATTGTGTTAAGAAGGCCTATTTATCGATCAGATGCCGATCTTTGTAATCATGAAGTTCTACGTACAAAATGCCGTTAGTGTCCATTATTCAACCACAGAAGTGTTTTTTTAGTTTAAATTAGAAATTTTAGTTTTATTACAACCTTCAGAACTTGGACGAAACATCAGTTTGTGTACTCAAAATTGTTTTAACATTATTTCAGTGGAATATTGGTTTACATTTTATTTCGCACCTAAAATTATTATTCAGATCAGTCCATATACCTTCCGTCATCAATCAGCAATTTGTAGGCTTGCCTATAGTGCTTCTATGTGAAACTATACAACGTGTCTGCGTTTGAGGAATACAAACCTGCCGGCGCAGTTGATGCTAATAAAAGGCTGCACAGAACTGCGAAGGCAAAGTTGGCGTGTTTCAGGTTGGATAGACTAACACGCGAATCTTGACATATAATATTCGCGGTGGTACGAATAGAGTTGAAGTGTGTGCTCCGTGCTCCAAAAATACTTTTTTTTCCTGCTCCATAGCGGACTTTCGGCTGCTCCAAAAAGTGCTGCACAGTTAACGGGCCCATCACATCACTGCAACTACCCCAGCAACAAGTTTTGAGTCACTGCATCCCGAGCACAGGTGGGCCAATCGACGAAGGCTCTACGACGGGGTGCGCCAAGGTGTGTTGTTCGCGTCCAAATAAAAGTGATCCTTCGATTTCTGCCTGATGACGTCGTATAAGCGCCACGCTGTGTCACCGGCCGCGATCCTTACGATCAAGCACCAGGATCGCGACATCCGACAGCTCGACACTCCGGCATCTGAGACGTCATTTTGTGCCACTTCGGGAACAATTTTTATGCGTGGGAGGCACAGGGCACTAAACACACCAGTCGGAGGCACATTCCAGGCTCAGTAGTTCATGTCCGCATAGTGTCCGCGACTGGCCGCGCTACGACGGAGGAAACCGAAACTCGGCCCTTCGTTCGTTGACAGTCGTTTTCCAGAATGCGTCTGAGCGACTCCGGTCTGACACTTCACCTAATCACTAAAACATACGACTTCCTGCGCTCTAGATACTGACATAAGATAGTTCGGCCGATATCGTTTCGTAGTGTCGTGGACTGTCTTGGCATTTTTTAAAGACGAAAGACCCTTTTCTACTATTTCAGATAAAGCTTGAGTTAGCTGGCAACAATGGTTTTAAGCACCAAGGTGGCTGAAGTGTCCGTACTCTGAAGCGCAGCCTATTTAGTGTCTCTAACCGGTACGGTTCTAACCGAGTCAAAACGTGCAGGGGTGAAGATTTAACGTAGGGACCTTCGGCTCTGCGGCACGAGCTTTGGCTTCATGTGCTTGGTGGAGCTACAGTGCGCTACGTACCGTTTCGATTTAAAGCTTTCGACAGATGGTTGGACGCTTACCATTGGCAGCCGTTTTTCGGATCGGTGATTTGAGTCACCTAGCCATTAGCATCATTAGCGTTACATTAAATTATGTTTAAACCAATTTAATCAGTTTTAGTCGCAATCCTTCTCTAGATTTTAACTGCTTTCTTATAATTTGTCTCATCCTACGATGGACTAAAGGCCAAAGCCACGGGCCGCCAGGTCCAATCATGTTCCACGCTATACTATGGCACGCTTAACATTGATTAGGGGTGGACAAATAATGCTCGAATCTAAAAGCGCCGCATCATTTCTATAGCTTCGACGCTGCAAAGAGCCTATATGTCGTGGCTTTCTTTGCGATGTAAAATTTTGAGTCACTCAGTTCTCTTCGATTCGAACCACTGTCCACCCGTCCCCTCATCAGTGATCCGAGACGCGGGCACTGATACGGTCATCGAAGTGAAATACCGCACAATTTCTAAGTGGATCGTGATTGGATCTCGTGGTCCGTAGCTTTCGCCTTTAGTCCATCGTATGGTGAGACGAAGCATAGCTCTACGTCTTGAACACGTTTTGGTTCACCGTGCTCATTAAATCCCAGGGCTCCGGAAAAGTCAGCCTCTTCGGGTGATGCCCAGGGTGGCGGTAAAAAGGCGAAATACCAACGACGGATCTGACTCCTGGTGTGCGCAGCAAAACTGTCGTCGTAACGGGCATCGGATGAAGCGAGCAAATAAATATTCTATCAATTTGAAACACCGGGGAACATTAACAGTTCACTCGGGGCCTTACCATCTATTTACGTTCATGGCCTCGCCACGTTAACAAAACATCAACTCGGTAGAAGAGGAAGAAGAGGTCGAAGCTCTCGCTAGTCCTCGATTCCGATTTTTAATCACCCCTGAAGAATGAGTCAAGTCGAACCCCGAAACATTGGGAACTGTTTGTTTCTGAGCTTTTGGTATAAGTTTTCTTTTTTTTTCGGATTGTTTCCCCAAACCAGCCAGATTTCTGTCAAAGATGTTTACTTTGTTCTATCGATTTGTACGAAATTTGCTGTATTTGCCCTTTCTGCCGTTCCTGCCTGTACCATTCAACTGGTTTCTGCAGTACGCAATAAAAAATAAAGTAAAAGACTAGCTATTCCATGCGTCGATATCCTAGGGTTCCGTGCTCAACGTTTACGGCTATACAACCGCCTCTACAGCGACGTTGAACTTTGTTGAACGTAGATTCACCGGCGGTTTCACATCCTAATATGCAAATTTGTAGAACCTTTACGAGGGTCTGGGACGTCAGGGATGTCAGATTCCACGCGGGGCATCTTGACTCTACCGGTGTATGTCGCCCCTCTTTTTCCGGGGCCCATTGACTCGGGCACAATGAGTTCTCCACGTGAACGTCAATCCGGTCGGCGTCTCGAATGCGCGGCTCTCGTCAGCCCAGCGGGTGGGCCCGCTCCTCGACGGAGACGGGACGGGGAGCCCCGGAGCACTCTCGGTCCGTGGTTCGGACCAAACTGCCGCCGGGGAAGCTGGGCAGAAACCGACGTGGTCAGGAGCGCTTTGAAAAGCTTGGGATTCGTTGTGCGCGGTTGACTCCGTTTAACGTGGTTGTCGCGGTGAGGACCGCTTGGGATAATTCCTGCTCTGCGATGTTTTCCGTCCTTCGCGGCGCTAGCGCGGCGGAAGAACTCTCTCGTCGTTTCGTATCCGGGTCGAGCACAGCCGATCTCTAGTCTGCATAACTCAATGTGGTAACGCTCCCGGCGCCGCGCAGTGCTTCGATGACTGCCAATCACGCGAGACGCCCGTAAGCTTGCGCTGATCTCCCCAAAAGTTCAAAGCGTCTGGCGGCCGAAACACAAAACACTGAAAACGGGCCATTAAAAAAACAAGTTTTCTGTAAAGAGAGTGCGTGATTGAAAGGGCATCGGTCCTCGGATTCAAATCGTGGCCCGTTACCCCGGACTGCCTACGGAGTCGTTGTCTGGGGACGTTCTTGAGTCAGCCTGCGCATCCCTCTCCCGAAGACCTCGGCCGGGCCGAGCAACGGGCCCGCGCACCGTTCTTCCCACCGGGGCGACAGCGGCGACCCAGCGGGGCGCAGTCGGCGGCGGGACGACGGGGGGTCTCGGGCCCCGGCTGCGGTGGCCCAATCGCTTTATGCCCGCGGGCCCGGCTATTAATGATGTCCCCACGGTCTCGTTAGGGTCCCGGAGGGAAGCCCTAATCCAGTTAGGAAGCACTGCGGCGCGCCTCTGCCTCCGCCGAGGGGCTCCGACCCCGGGGCCGAGGCTTCGGCGCCCATCACGGACGCTTCCGTTGACGAGCAGGGTGGGGGGAGCCAGGCCGCGATGCAACGATGGACGAGCGCCTGCCTGGCTCCGCTTCAGGCTCTGCCCTGCCGGCGCTGCGGTGTCCCGTCGGCCGCGATTGCTCGCCTTGCCTGGCTCTGATTTGATTTTCCCTGGTTTCGGGTTGCGTGTTTGCGCGTTTCGTCTCGCTCCCGTCCGCGCGTCATGTCCGTCTCGGTGCGTCCTCGGGGACTTCGGCTCTATCACTGACGTGCAATTGTTCACTGGCGTGCTTCTGTATTGCGCGCTTTTTGGCTCGCGTGACGTGTCTGGTACGTTTGTTTCTCAGTGGTGTGCGTACGCAGTTATCGTTTGCTTGTCGATGATTGTGTTTTCATTTGAATTAGAATACCGTGTGCGAGGTTTGCAGTGTTCTTAGTAGGCGTTGCAGTAAGGCTTCGTAGCGAAATCTTGCGTCCAACAGTAAACGACTGTCTCGTCGCGCTCAGACGGTCTATGACGAGATGTATCCCAGGCATCGTCGTGATGAGTCGGTGATACCTGTCAGTCTTCCGAGTCTTGCGGAGACAAGCTTCAGGCGCGTTGGCCAACTCTCGGTAGGCGTCGGTTTGGATTAGGTTTCGATAAAAATGCGGTGAAAGCCGATTCACCGAAAAGGATATAATTGTACATGACGTTCAATAAATTTCCACTCACTACGTCATATAGTAAACGAGAACTGTTTTCACGCGTTGTGTGATTGGGTCAATAAAGACCACGTGTGCGAGGCTTCTTCGCCATCACCACAACTTCCTCCACTCTTAGGAGGTCTTCATGGCTATCAAACGTTGGTGCCGAAGTGATCCGAACGTTGCGGATTCTCATAATCCACGAAACAAAAATAGCGTATACTCACAGGACTAAGGGTTATGGCGCAGGCTAGCTAGTAAACGCTAATACATAAATAAAGAAACGAGACGAGGCAAAAGGAAGGGACAAACACAACGAAGTCTCAATACGCACCTGCGTTTGAGACTTGGCAGCTGCGTTTTGAGACTTCGTTATGCTTGTCCCTTCCTTTTCCATTGTCTCGGGGTTTGTTTAAGTATGAGTGTCTACTTCCCGTGAACTCAAACGCTCGCTCGACGCCGGCGACTCGTGCGAGCACGTTTCCGCACCGCACCTACGGGTTGTCCTCGACCACTCTTAAAACAGCCGAAGGGAGGCAGTCAGTCATCCCGTCTAATTCGTGTCGAGCGCCCTCCCCGGCTTTTGAAGAACCTCCGTTCAGCCAACGCGGCGCGCGTGACCCTCTCGCAGCGCCCCACAATCGCACACTCGGCGCAGCATTCAATTTCCTTTTCATCCCGGGAGCGAAAAAGACGCGGATGTGGAGCAGGCGACCGTCCGCGGCGCCCGCCGCGATGGCCCGATGAGGATTAGCGCGCGCGGATCATCGTCGGGCGGCCGTGGTTCGCAGCGGGGCCAACGACGACTCCCTCCGAGCAGCCCGACCCGCGGTTCGGAACCGCGGCGGCGCTGTAATTTAGACGTCTAGAAAAGAGCCGGCCGTCCGCCCACCCCGAAACCCCGCGCCGGCTCGGCTTTCACGAAGCACGTGGCCCGAGCCACGCGGCGTCCGAAACCTTCCCCCACCCGCGCGCGCGGGCAGGCCGCTTTTTCCCAGGCTACAATGGCGGTCATTTAAAGATGACTTCCCGCGCGCGCGCCAGAACCACCGCGTCCCGTCGGGGCCCGCTTCAGTGACGTCAGCCTCCGGCTGTATACCCGACGTGGCGTCGTAGCGTGTGCCGGCGCTTATCAGCGTCGCTGCCGGCCGGAGTCGGGGCTCTGGGCGAGCACGCGGTCCTGGCCGCAATTTATGGGCGCCTTGCTGGCGCTGACAGGCGATCCGGCCCGATAGATGCGCGGCCGTGTCGACACCGCTCTGATTAGCCAGGGGGCTGCTCGGAGCGGGCCCGCGACCAAGGCTCCCGCTCGCGGAGACCACTGGGACGCGGGCTGTTCTCGACGTCCGGTCTCGTCTTCGGCGCCACTCGTCTTGGGCCAATACATCCTAGAAGGCGAGGCCTTCATAGTACGTCGTCGTTAGTGGGATCTCGACCTGCCCCAAGCGGCAAACACATGCGCAGTTCGACGAGAGTACTCCGCGGTAGACGGGAGTACGCCACGGCTGCTCTCCCCGCCCCTCCTCTCGGCTCCCTCCGGTATGCGCGTGTGTCGACGTCGGAAGGCGCTCAGTCGTGTGCGAGCGTGGACGTTGCGGGAGACGAGTCTCGAAGACGTCATTCCTATAGCTAATAACGCCATTCGGTTCGCAGACGCTATGTTGGCGCTGTATATCAGCGTTCCGTTGCGTGTGACCGGAACCCTGTGTACGTGACTCTATATATGGATGCCGATATACGCACTGCTGTGCCTCTAGAAATTCAGGAGTTACCCAGAGGAACCGTTGAGATCGACACGCATCGGGATTAGAAAAAAAATTGTTCTTTGCATGTCAAAAAATCTGACATTATGATCGCATTGGAAAATTTTAGTCTCACCTAGTCTCACCTCCCCCGACGTTGGCGACGCCTAAAGTATAGACGACGATAAATAGAGAAGAAAAGCTCAGTGAGCTGAATGGTGGCGGCACAACTGACTCTCTTCCACCTGTACAATCAGTACCAAAGTTTCACCCAACTATACACGGACGGATATACCGACAACATAGGATCTTCTTCCGCATTGTTATACCATCTTCAGACATAAATCGTTCCTTTCGATTATTACATCGATCATCATCGATGGCAGCTGAGCTACATGATATATATCGTATATGAGTCATCATTACAATTTATTCGGCAAGCAGGGAAGTGTACCATCTGCAATGACTCTCAAGTGGCTCCATACAATCAGTGAGGGGGGATCGGTGGCCGAGATGGGACGCACACCAGTTCGGAGCACAAAGAAATCTTTTCACGCTAGCCCTCGAGCGACAAGCGTCTTGTAAGGTGCTCGCTCGCGCCTTCAACTTTCAAATCACGCGGACAACGTTTTTTTTTTGTTTTATTTTTTTATAAAATCAGAAGCCGTCTACAACTCCCTGTAACGCCGAATTGGAGCGCAGCTCTTGAGGAGGAGGAGGAGGAAGGGGTACTGAGGGGAGGGTATACTCCTCCTCCCCTCATCCTTGAATATCGTCGGGGGGGGGGGGGGGGGGGGGGCTCGCGCTGTGCATGTCCCAACATGCACCGCTCGGGGGGGGCGGGGGGGCTCGTGCGGTGCATGTTTCAACATGCACCGCGCAGCCTCGACGGCGACGGTGACGCCGACGCCGCTCAAGCCGGAAGCGGGCGCCTAAGAGCTGCACTCTAAAAATTAATTGTAATAGCAGCCTGCACACTTGCACAGCAGTTGTGGTCGCAAGCAACCGAAACGATCGTAACGACCAAAACACCGCTACGCGAGTGTGACTCCATGGATTGCGTCGCCAAGCTACGCCTTGCATCGCTGTTGCCATCCGTGTACGGCGAGCACATCTTCCCGGTGACCTTGTCGTTTTCGGTGATTTCGGTTGCATGCTAGCAACGCAACCTAGCGCATGAACGGTGAATGAACCAGGTTTAGGCTTGACAGTATGATCATATTGCGGAGGCCAGTAAATCATAGAACCAAACCCTTCTTCATTGAACTTATGGAGAGGACATACAGAAAAAATGTGTTAGATAACTAAATGGACATTTCTTGCAATATTCCAAAGTGCACTGATTGCGGAAACGATCTGGAATGCCGACGAAACATGCGGCATTAAGTAGAATTTGATGCGAAAGATCGCTTTACACTGTTTTAGGTTATAAAAGAAAAGAACTGCGGTACAAGCGGTTGAGGAAGCGTAAGTGAAAAAAGCAGCAAATAAAAACTCCTCCTTTCCAAAAAAAAAAAAAACGACGAGAAAAACATTTTCCGTGCGTGCGTGTGTGTGTGTCTGTGTGTGCGCGCGTGTGCGTCTGTGTGTGTGTGTGTGCGTGTGTGCGCGTGTGTGTGTGTCTGTGTGCGCGTGTGTGTGTGTGTGTGTGTGTGTGTGTGTGTGTGTGCGCGCGTGTGTGTGTTTGTGTGTGTGCGTGCGTGCGTGTGTGTGTGTGTGTGTCTGTGTTTGTGTGTGTGTGTTTCATGCTCCGTCGTACTTGTACCTTCGGGAGAGTGGATTATTGGGTCCTCAAAATATGTATTGGTGTCACTAATGGTCCACCAAGACTGGCGGTCTCGGGACAAGTTATTTGTGCCACCAAAACACGGATGACTTTGCGACCACCAGTGTTCCGGTGACGAACGGTCGCCCCGGGACGAGGTGTTTCTATGACGAAATGATTTAGATCTAGAAGACCGGTGTGACCAGTAGTCCTGTGACAAGTTTTCCGCTGACGAGCGGGCCGGTTCCCAGGGCCAGCAATATTTGGGTTTGATCCACAAATATATATAATTGTCTTCTTCACTATGTCTTGTCGTATAGGACGCGGTTAGAATAGATATGACTGTCTGCTTCGTTTTCTGTTCGCCACCATACTTGAAGAAAAAAAACAACATAAAGGACCTGCGGTAGTGCCGGATTAAGGCATTTGGGGGACACTGGGTTAAGGCTTTTATGAGGCTCTTACCGATGATAAAAATAACCATGGTGAGTATGATGATGATGGTGGTGATTGTGTAGTGGAGGTAACGATGACGACGGAAGTATGTATATTTTACCACCTTGTTAAATATAAGTATGTTTTATCTTATGATTATTGTCGAGCCTTTCTAGATTCCTAAGTTCAATAGAATTCAAGCTTTCCTTGCAGGCACTGAGGTGGACGCGATTGTTGGTTAGAAACTACTTCGCAAAATACTTAACCGCTCTAGTACTTTACAATATAGTAATTTTGAGGGTGCAAAATTGAAATCAACTAAATATTGTGAAAAATATTAAAAGATATTTTGTAAACATCCAGCAGCTTCACAAAGAAAATGAAATAACTTCCGTTGAAAATGTTGGCTCTGTTCATGAACTCGTTAGTCACAGCCAGATATTCTGAGTTCATGCCCTGGCAAGCTTTAAAAAAATCTATCATTATCTCGACTTGTAGCACAGGTGATCGCCTTGCTTGTGTCTAGTGGCACTATTACTCACACATAAATTGATTTATGCAACAACCAAAAGAATACGTGAAAAATCCCCATTAAAAGAAAACAAAATTTCGCTTCTCCCGCTTGGCATGCCTCGCAACTCGGCAACTGCCACGAAAATAGAAGAGCACTTATTCTTGTAATTTTTTCCAATGATTGCTAGTGTTATAGCGTCTAACTAACCCTCTTAATAAATAATTACTGATGATAACAGTGAAGGAATCAACATAGGCAAGAAAAAGAAATTGCGTTGGATAAAGCAGTATTTATGAAATCAAGCTACTTCGTAAACGCTCCTCTAATAACTGAGCCCCCATTTAACAAACAACAGACTTCTACATTTAAACCATAGGAGAAACTGCGTGCAATCGACATCGACATCGACATCGACAACTGTCACGTCCAAGCATATTAACATTCAAATAATTTATTATAAAATCAAGTACATACTTTCGAGCTCTTGTCTTCTTGAATGGAGAAAATGTTTTGATCACATTTAGTAGTAATCTTGATCCTTTTAAATGCCGCAATCGGCCATTTGAATGTACGACTCAAGGTTTAAAAATAAGAGGCCATCCCTCGTAGGCTGGTGAAACCATCGCAGTATTTTCATCGGTCGGTGCAAGGAAAAGTGTTCAGTCGCGCTGGCAGGCCAGACAGTGGGAGCACTTGCTTGCAGTCGATGCCTTTTCAAACTGTTCAGGGGCGTCTCAGAGCCGGCTCCTTGAAACGCCTGCCTGTTGATAGTTATGACTTATGAGGACGGTGTCCGGAAGGTTTACGGGCGCCTTTTCGCTTGTTCCAAACCTGTCGAATTCTGGAAACAAGCGCCGTATGGAGTTTCGCTATAAGAGTTTAACAGAACATGTGTGAACCACCTGCATTGCTCGAGTAGCCTTCGGCAACGCTTGCTTATCTCCTGGCCCGCCATTGTCCGTAAAACACGCCAACGGGCTCCCAGTACAAAAAAGAAAAAAGAAAAGAAAACTCCATGACTGTCTTTTCACCGAGCTTCACCCAAAGAAAACCTCAACGGGAGCGCCAGCGTCGACAGCTTTGCCCCATCTACCAAGGGGCATCGTCACATTTTGTCGCTCTGGCACGCTCTTGTACAACAGGCTCACAAACGCAAGCTGTGTATGGACATGGAAACTTTAGTGCATCCTTGCTTCCCTGTTGAAAAAAAAAAGCAAGAAAAAGGTTGTGCGTTAGGGGCCCTTCTGAGTGTTTTTTTTTGTGCTCTTAGTCTCCATTATCTTAGATGAAGAAAAAAACAAAACTAACATTTTCGAATTTCCAGGGGCCAGCACTGTCCCCTGGCAGCTTACAGCCCACGATTGCAGCCTCCTTAACCCGTACCTTAATACGGCCCTGATCAGCAGCTGCCCAGTTATAATGTTTGGAGAAAAAAAAATAGTTGTGAACGTTGTTTTAATACAATCAACCAAATGCCTTGGTGGTTGTTCTATTCTGAGACCTATCATCTGCAGCCTCTATCCACTCGCTTAATTTCGTCTTGAATTATGGATCTGTTTTGCATAAGATAATTCGTAGCTGAGCTTGCCTACCTCAGTTATACACTATTTCACCTTATGATGTGCCGCGGGAAAGGCTACAAGCGCGAGCTTTTTGCTCTTCGGCAGATCTCAGTGGTACAAGCTCTCGTGCATTAACTAAGGGTAGCTGTTTCCAACGCTATGAGCTCGCGCGGAGGAAGATCGAACGCGGACGATTAGATTATCATCGCGTTCCGCCCCTGCCAGCCTGCCAGCTTGTGCCTGCTTTACGAGTATTCTTCGGTGCGCCCCGAGTTTCCCATAGCTTCAAGTCGTTCTAAAAAGAGCTGATTTAGTGGTTTTCGATGACGCTTTCTAAGTTTCTAATTAAAACCATATGTCTATTTTCACTGAATAAAAAGTTAATTAACGAATTTGAGGTAATTAGCCGACTTATCACAACCATTCTCCACCCATATAATGTCCCCTGGCCGTATAACTCACCTGCATAAACCGCGTAAGTGTAACTTTCACGACTGCTTGTAAACAAATCTGTAAATCTGTAGCCTAAGATCCTCAGGATTTGGCATGCAATAATATGGCAGTCATCTATTTCCATAAATAGTCACACGTCGTGCCGTCGCCTGCTGTGAACATCAAATGAGCGTGCGAGCAACTTACAAGACGCTTTTTTCGCGAGGATATCGAACAGTCACGCATCAAGCTTGACAAGAGTCCTTTACCCAAGCTGCACACCCTATCTGAGGTTTCTGTTTTCCAGTATATTAATTCATGCATGATCACGAGTAGCAGTGTTTTTTTTTTTTTGTGGTGTTCTTGCTTTCAATGTTTTTATTTTTGCGCACGGCGTTCGGCTGGTAAACTGTCATCGGCCCTGCGACTGCTGCCTCGGACGCAACCTGGTGTGCACCGAATGGTCCTCTCACTGGGAGACGATGAAAGGATGAGTCGCCGTTCGGACGAACACCAGCCTGGGCTCAACTCTTCATCTTCGGGCAGCGTATTCCCCGGCCGGAACCACAGCTGGGGAGCCTCGTTGGACGTCCGCGACGCCACGCAGGACGCCGGGGTGCAGTTCTCAATGACATTGAACTTCCAGCCCCGCATCGCTCCGGGAGGGCCGTCACAGCTGGGTCCACAACCACAGTCCCTCTCCGCTGCACCACTCCATGGGGGGCCAGTCTCATGGTGGCCAGGCACACTGTTCAAGGACCCCGTCGCCCCGGAGGCCGCCGCCAAGCCGAAGTCGACGCAGTCTACTGTGAGGTGTGCGGTGGCCGCGAACCCCAGGCCTCAGGCGAACTGATGGACCTCAGTGAGGACGACCCATGGGACCAGTGGTGTGGGTGTGCGTGCGTGGGGGTTTCCAGGCCAAACAAAGCGACGGTGTTCCCGAGCAGCCTAGCCGTACGTCGGGATCCCGGCGTACTTCGATTTTTAGGAGGGGGGAGTATGGCGCACCGTGCTCACGGGGCGCCTATCAAACCAGTTAGCCGTCTTGGCCGCAGAGCAGCTATTTGGTTGCCTCGCCTCAGACACGATCACATGGTCGTGTCGCCGCGGGGTCGATCGGGATCTCGAATTCGGCTCCCGACGTGCCGCTTTCTCTCCTAGCCACTGGATGGCGCTGCAGGCGCCCCATGCGCGCAGTGCTATGCATGAATCCAGTGCATGCAAGACTAGAAATAAAACAGCGCGGAGTAGGTAGGCTGGCTTTGGGGGCACATTGCGAAACGCCAAACCAGGGAGTGCAAGGAGACATGGGATGGGCGTCATTTGAGGGCAGGGAAGCTGCGAGCAAGATAGAATTTGAGGATCGGTTGAGGCAAATGGATGGGGAGCAATGGGCACGAAAGGTTTTCAGCTTTTTATACATGAGGAGTATAGACACAAAGTGGAGACAGCGCACTAGGAAATTAAGAGGAAAGTTTTTAGGCTATAGTGGGGTTACGGAAGAGCAGGTCTCCGTTAAGAAGAAAGTTAAGGCCACAGAAAGAGATCGGTGGCTAGAGGGAATGCAGACAAAGAGGGCTCTGGAAAGCTATAGATTAAACAAAACAGTTATTGCCAAAGAAAGCATTTATGATAATTCTAGGGGAAGCTCATTGTTGTTTGAGGCAAGGACAGGTGTTTTGCGAACCAGAACATACAGAGCGAAGTACCAGGAAATGGATACAGTGTGCGCTGCTTGTGGAGAGGTGGACGAGACGGCTGAGCACTTGATACTCTACTGTAAAGGGCTTCACCCTATGCCTACCGAAGACAACATAGATTTAATAAAGTCATTGGGTTTTAGAGACAGCGAAGGAAAAGTGGATTACAAGACAGTAGAGATTACCAAGCAAAGATTAAGTGAATGGTGGCAGAAAGCACGAGAAAACTAGGTATTTTCTTATTAACTGATGGCAAGGGGTTTTATAGCCTCACTTTCTGTTCAGGGCAGAGTGTATATAGTTTTCACATTTAAATATTCTAAGCTTAAATGGTAAGACAAATTGGCTAGGTGGCGTAAGCTACCGCCCGATCCAAAGGGCTCAGCCGTATTCATCCATCCATCCATCCATCCGGCGGGCGAGGAGAAACCTCCTCGCCCATCGATCAATATAGTCGGTGTACCAGGGGGGCGAAGAGCCTCTTAGGATTCGAGACGGCAGCGGAACCAGGCAAGTGCTATGCGACCGGCTCTAAGGCAATCGCGGGACACGAGGCCTGGGGGCCTTCTTTGTGTTTAACTTCGGACTTTACGGGCGAGTGTGAATATTAGTGTGATGTCGCGTGTCTTTGTACATATAGTTTGAGTGTTGAATTGTAGAGTTTTGTTTTTATGTACCAATAAACGGGGAGCGGAATCCCGCTCCCGTGGGAGCGGAATCGGGTGGAAACGGTGTTGTTGGGAGCACGACCACGTGGAAAACGGCGTATCGGCGGCGGTACGCGAATTCCCACAGTAAGTATAATTATCTCACTTGCAACTCATCCAAATTGTGATGGAGCGCCGTACTAGGCGTGTTAAAATAAATATTATTTTTTCCTCAAATTGTGTATGGTAACTTACTGTTTTGGATACTGACTAATCATGTTGCATGAAAAAGTAAATTGATTTTTTTCCGGAAAAAATACTTCTCCCATATAAAAAAAATCAAGTCCTAATGCGAGTGCGCCGCGTGACGAGTATTCCGGCATGACCTGTTGAAGCCTGTCCGCTACAACGTGTCGCTTAGTGCATCTTAAACTTCAACAATTTCCAGACAAAAAAAAAAACAAAACAAAACAACTGTGGCCAAAATTACTAATTATGGCGTTGATTGTCTCGAATTCATTGAAATAACCAAGGAAAGACTACGTCATTTTTGTCCTCTGCATTTTCGACACTCCCGTACGGTGAGGCAACCACTCTCGCCCTCAGTCGGGTCTTCTCGACACATTTCCAATAACGCCGACCCGAATTTCCTTCGCAGCGACCATCCCCGAAAAGCGGCATAAAACAAACCGAGATTTTATCCGCTTTCCCCGAGGGAGTTCAAAGCCCCCATCCCCCTGAGACGGCAAACCGACGAACACGTGTCCGACGAATTGCCCCTGACGTCCAAGACACGTCCCCCTTCAAAAACCGCTCGGCGCTACCCACCACCGCAGACCACGTGCGCGCTTACAGGCGCGGGGTCCGAGCCTCCCTGGAGGTTCCAGCCCGCGAGCTCCGCGAAACTTCTCAACGCAGAACATACCGCCGCGAGGGAAAAAAAACTACAAAAACCATAAAAGAGCCGGCGGAAATCGCGTCCGCACCTGGCTTCGTACGCCGAGGGAGACCGCGGACCCGACATGCAAATGAGGAACCATTTGCATGCCCTCACCCGATTTGCATCAAACGCGATAGCGCGAGCGCTGCCGCCACCTCCGCGCGCTCGCGAGGCCGGGCAGGCATACCCTCGGGAGACTGCGCCGCGCGTCTCTACGTGCCCGTCTCCGCCGCAGCCCGCGCCGTCGTCCGCGCGACCGTAATCTGGGACGCATTATACAGCAGCCGCGAGTCCACGCGCGGCGTCAGAACCCGCTGGAGGCGGCGACCAGGGGACCCGCCGACACGCATCCATATGGATGCGGCGGGAGAGGAGAGACCGTGTTCGTGAGGCAGTCGACAAAATGGTCGTCACCCGCCCCCGTCGGTGCGGCGGGGGAGAGCCGGTGCAGACTCCGCCGCCCGTATCATGCGCGGGTGCAGGAAGCGGACGCCGGGTGCCGCGGGGACGTTGAGGTGCGCGCGCCGGTGTGGACCCCGTCTTCGACAGCGTGTTCGGCCGGTTGTCGAACAATGGGGCTGGATGGCTGCCGCGCGGACAGGCGGCCGTGTCGGAGCCTGCGTCCGACATTTCGGGAGGGGGGCCGAGTGATGGGTTGGCGGGCGTCACGCCGGGCTGTGCCCGTTTTGTCATGCGCGTATACGGCTGTAACGACGAGAGATAGGGGAGAGAGCTTTAAAGCACTGTCTCGCGGGGGTGCCCGGGCCTCGATTAACATGTCGGCGAGAGAGCGTGTGCGTGTAATGGTTGTCCCTCGTTATTTAGAGCGCGTGTAGGTCCTTTTTTCATGCTAATGGGCGTACCGAATGGCAGAGTATGCGATCTCTCGCTGCCTGCTCGACGAGGATGTCCTGTCATACGGGGAAAACAATTGTTCTCCTCCTCAGTGTAAAGCGAACCAGAATGCGTCAACCTATAGTTTATTAGTGCGAAAGGACACGTTCGACAAAGGGTGACATTTGCTAAACACACGTAAGAATAGCAGAAGTGCCAAAGCTTTTGTAAAACGTAAGACAAAAAAAAAAACTATATTGGGAAAGTTATGCGGAAAGAGAAACCCCACGTCAGGGTGGAATATGTGGTGAAATCACCACCGTGCCTTTGCTTCTGACGCAAAGCGAAACCATATTTTAAACTCGCGCGTAGAAGCACGAAGGCGTTCGACGTGCAGGTCTTCTCGAACGGAAATCCAAAACACGAACCTTTCTTCCCCCGCTACCCTGGCTGGACGTTATTCCCGCACGAACCACGGGCACGCACGAACACACACACACACACACACACTTTCCAACAGGCATTCACACATGTAAGCACCCTCATACAGACAAGTATAGTCTGCAGATAAAAAATAAAAAAGCCCACGCGGCTACGCAGAGCGACACTGGCATACCCCGCGGTTAACACAAACCAGAGCTGTACACCCGCACGCAACCACGGATCCCCGGATGACCGAAACAACGGACGGCCAAAACTCGAAATCAACCGGAATCGATTTAAAATTCAGACGGCGTACACACACCCGCCCGCGCGCACGGAACGCGATACTCTAGAAAAGAAGTACAACGGCGGCATCCCGAGGAAAAGAGCTCGCCGTGCCCGCCGGCGTTCTTCGCCGACGACGTTGAGGGCCCCGCGAGAGAAGAGCGCCGAAGCGTGCTCCGCGTGCCGCCGTTCATCGTCGTCGGCTCGCCGTCTTCCCGTTCGGTTTGCGTGCCACACCAAAGAAAGGAGCCAGGGAAAAGAGAAGAAGAAAGACAGAAAAAGACGAAATCACGTTTTGCCCGTTGTTAGGCGGCGGCGGCGTGTGGCGTCGCGCTCGCTGCGACGTTGAAAACGCTGCATTGCCGCCGGGGAATCATCGTGGTTCTGGAGGGAAAAAAAGGGGAACGCTTCCAATACGGGAATGTCGCGGCGTTTTTTCGGGAACTGCGGCGGCGCGCCGTTCGGGGGAAGAAGAGCGCCGCGATCATGCCTCGCCGAGTCCATTGGGTTTCCTTGCTTCGGCACGTCTCGGCGGATTCCCCCGCAGGCGCCGCGTCCGTTCCTTGCCGGCCGAGCCCGAGACTGCCGCGATGCCTTGAGTCGGCTGCAGGCCCACCTCAGCTGGACGCAGAAGCTTGTACGGTACTCGATACAAGAATCAAGTTACTCGTAATCTATCGCTTTCTGGGAGCAATTTGTAATCATTTGATTACACTTATTTGGAAGTAATCGTAATTCGATTACTTTTGGAAGTGCTAAATTACATAATCATCGTTACTATATTTTTTCTCCCCTTTGTAATTGACGCATTTCTTTGTTTCTACGAGGATAGTCCACCGAAGTTGGTGGATTGAGAAGATAAGCAGTTTCTAGTTCGCTGATTCTAATCCCATAATGGACGGTGTGAAAGATCCGTTTTCAAACCGCGAAAAAAACAACAACAAAAAACCTGTCGTTTTGAAAATCTGAATTGATCGGAAAAGTAACGGCTACTTTGTCAAGTAACGGTCAATCATTTTTCTTCTCGAGTAATACAGTATTCTAATTGCATACTTTTTAACCCAGAGTAATTGTAATTGTAATGGATTGTTTTCTTCGACTAACGCGTACGAGACCTTCTGAATGGCAACGCGCATAGCGGTGGCTCAGTCAACTATATATTGCGCCGTAATCGACCGCTTTTAAAAGTCCGTCGAGCAACATTGGCAGTCGCCATTTTTTTTCTTTTTTTTGGGGGGGGGGGGGCACGAAGCGTGTGTATTGGATCCGAGTTTTTGCCATAGCTGACGCAGCACACAGGTGCCAATCACAAGCTCAGGGTACATGCCCGAACAATGGTGGACTCGGATGAATAGTGCAACAGCTACTAACTAGATGGCGCGCGCACTTTTGAAAGGGCTTCTCGCTCGCGTCTGCTCGTCCGTGCACACCCCGTGGCTGGGTCCGTCAGCACAAGCGGTTTGCTTGCCGTGGCAACAAAAGTGATTACAATATTAGACGCGAGCGCTAACTCGGAATTAAATTAATAGAGAGGGGACTTCGCCAACGACCGAGAATAACGAGGAAAAATAAGGCACTCGAAATAAAGGAATGTTTCCTACGGGATAACGTTACCGAGGGTGGCGCACGTCAGGCTGCGAGTGTACAGTGATCCTTAGTGATTTACCTAAAATCTACTAATTAACTCTCGTAATATTTACCTTAGGTAGAATATTGCACTTAGAGAATGGTGCCTGTCGTCAGTAAGTATATGCCGTAGCGGTGTTCAGAATTAAGAACACTAAAGTGATTCGAGATACCTAAACTATACGCAAACAGAGCGGCGGAAGTCGACCCCGGAAGTATGCGCCAGCCTTTGCAACGGCTGCGTGCAGCGAGTCATCGCGAGCGTGAAACCACAGTCGCTCCGCTCGCACATCATGCAAAAGACTTGGTCTGCTGACGTGATTGGCAAGAATAATCTCCGGACGCTTTTCGAGTTTGTTGCGAAAGCGTGTTCGATCCGTACACGCCCCCTAATAATATTAAAATAACCGAAATCTTTATTTCCATTGATTAGGATGGTGGGACCCGAGGAAAAAAGCACCCCAATGTGCGGCTTGACTGGTCCTTATAGTCGGTGACAGGTCAAGAACGAAGTGGAAGCTCCTCCCACCTCTTTCCACTTAGTAGAGCGAACGCTTTGCCTTCTCTCCACCGTTCGCTCTGCTAATGTGGAAAGGGGTGGGAGGAGCTTCCACTTCGTTCTTGTACCTGTCACCGACTATCGGTCTCTGAATGGTCAGCTGCAACCGTCTGGGGAACTATAGAAAAGGTAACACACACACACACACACACACATATAGAGACACGCGCGCGCACACACACACACGCGCACACGCACACACACGCACACGTGTGTCCGCGCACACACACATCCGCGCGCGCACACACACGCGCAAACACACACACGCGAGCAGACACACACACAAAGCAACAATTGAAACTCACGCTGACTAGGTATCTTAGCCTATCAAATAAACAAAACAAAGAAAAAAAAATAGAAATCACGTGCAAAGATACAAGCGCAAATCTTTTTAGGTTATACAGTCAAAATCCACCGTATCAATAAAAAATTATGATTTAACAAATGTTGGGAGTGCAAATTTAAGCATTTGAAGTCCGTGGTTCGCTCGCTGAGTGACCATCCTCCGCATGTCTGCGCGGCGAGTGGGGCATGCTGGTGAACTTTGTTTTGTCCGATCAATGTTGCAGGCCCGTCGTACAAGAAACACGCCTCAGGCGATGTCTACAGACTCTCTTTGTACAATGTACCAGCAGGGGGACCGCGGCGTTAGGGTCACGTGACTGTCTTCTCGGGCGCCCCCTGCTTTGAACGCTTTTCCTCTCTGAGTTTTCTGTATGGCGCCTGGAACGCGTCTCCGACTAATGTGTTTACCGCGTCCGAAAAAGTGGTCCCTCGATTTTCACCTGATGACGTCATCCAAGAGCTGCATTCCAAACTTTACCCAAATTGATCCGAGTTACTCTGGCGGGTCGTGTCACATGGGAACACAGATTGAAAATCGCTGGGCGCGGGTAGGTTTTGGAACGCCAAGGTATAAAACCCTTACCCTGGAGCAACGTTACTAAACCACTCAGTTGGGAAACTGCCATAGAGACTGCTCTGAAAAAGTGGCCCCGATCTGTCCTCGCGAACCGAGCTAATGGCGAACACAACGCCGCCATTTCTCCCGCAGCGGCCACTCGAGGAACCGCACGTTACTTCTATTTTGGCTTTAATCGGCCATTTTGGCGCCGAAACAGATACAGTGGAAGAGGTTACAGGGGTGCCACCCCCGTCTCCCCAGCGGACGCGCCGCGTCTTACTACCGAAGTTAAAATGCACCTAGGTCGGGACGCGCTACCTGAAAGCACCGCTGAGGCATGGTTGTATAAAAACAATATTAATTGTGCCGCAAAACCTTGCAAACTAAAGATTTTAAAAACATCACGCGCCCTTCATTTTGTACTAAACTCCAATAAATTTCATACAAAAAGAGTCTTTTCCGTTTGTTTTTACGCAAAAACATGCTTTCTAAAAGCTCAAGGTGACCACAGTACAGACAAATGATAAAGAGTGGCGCTGTTGTCGTATTTAGCTCGGTCTCGGTGGACGCCAGCGGCCCAGGTTTCGACGGCGAGTTTCCAAACTGAGGGTTTTAGTAGCGCATTGCCCTGGAGTGAGATCGAGTAAATTTTTGTAACACGGCCCAAGTGTCATTCTGTCGCCCACTGTGATCCTGGCGGCGTCCCAACATCTGTGGTGGTCTGTGGCCAGACGTCTGTTCTGTTGCAGGGTCGATCTCCATTCCGACGAGTCTACGGAAGTTAAAGCAGCCGGAAGTTGGGACGCCGTGATTGAAAGCAACACTCGCCTTCACTCGTGCTACTCGCAGCTTCTCGTTGGCATTTCTATGACCAACCGCCAGGATCGCGACATGCAACACAGTGACGCTCGGGCTTCTCGTGACGTTATCTGTTGCAACTTCAGAGGTCACTTTTATTACGGATGGTCAGCATAGGACGCTAAAC
>JAZHYW010053637.1:0-32671 GCA_037355805.1 Ixodes ricinus
AATAACTGCTACTTCCTAAGCGTCAGATACTAAATCGTACATATATATGTATTTGCATATATGTTTGACATAAGAAAATATGACAATTACATATCAAGTTCGTTATTTCAAACTCAAAGCCGTAAGCAAAAGACCCCAGAAATTCTCTGACGATCTGCATTCCCCCGTATTGAGAGGTAAGCGCTCTGCCCGCAGTGTGGATACGGACTTCTAAACTTTTTAAGTGCACTACTCGTTTTTATTAATGTTTGTGGTTGGAATATTGAGATAACTGCTAACGATAAATAGAAAACCTTACACATTAAATTCTGCTCCGAGCGCCGTGCAATCCCATTTAAAGCAACCTTCATAGCACGAGATTCGAGTCTTAATTGCTGCCAACAAGAATATATTACAATTTTTGTTGGTAATTCCTGATAGACTACTATATTACCTGATAGACTACTATATTACCTAACTATGAATAAAAATAAAATAAATAAAAGGTGTTTCTTTTAGAAAATCATTAAACTTACTAGTTTTCGAAATAATCGTTTCAATCCATGTTGCGCATTTAATTAGCGCAAGATTTTCAATATACTCAAAAGGAAGAGCTTAATTGGAGCTTTACGATGATATAAAGATCATAGAAATATGTTGATTTGGTCACACAGCACAGCTTGGCTGAACTACGTCGAATATCGTCGCAGAGAGGCAGTTTGACAATTATTACAAAAACATAACATTAAAGGTCCACCATGATCATAGACGCTTGATTAGCATAAAGAAAGCATATCTCTAGGGTGTTTCCAAAAAGTTATATTGATGTAGCGTAAAAGGTAGGGAAATGGAATGGAGTGAAATATGGCGCCCCCCATAAGCTGGAAAAAACGTCAGTTTCCACCTTGGCCGCTTCAATGGTCCCAACATTGAGAACAAAAAAATCCGACGAACTCGCGGTTTGCATCTTTTTTTTTATATAGGAATTGCACGAGAACATGTATAGTTTTGACAAAAATTAAAAAATTCGACCCAAAATGCGTGCCTGAGTTGAGATGAAATCACCCTCATAAAGTTCTGGCAAATAGTCTCAACCATCGTGGTGTGCATGGCATTCGATGAAGCAACTTTCGGATGTGGTAAGACAAAGGTAAATGTAGCAAGCACTGCAGGTGACATTTGTCTATGGGCTCCAGTTTCGCACTTCTCGTAACACATGTTGCAGCCGCGCACAAGCTTCTTCATTCGTGGGAAACCTAGTGATACAGTTATGCCAGCATGTGCAGTGGTCATCTTTTGTACGTCGTGCTGGATTTCCCATTGATTGTATAATCACATTTGGATCTCCGTAGCCACCGGCATCACATCGTTTTGCCTTCTTCTCTGGTCTGAAATATTTCAAATCAGGTTGGAATTCCCCACGATCGTTTCGTGTACACGCCATCTACGCAACGCGGAGCGCTTTCTGCTCCGGAGTACATCTCCTCGGCTGCGTTTTTATTCATAATAAATCCCCATCTTGTGAGAAAATTCTTCCTCTACAAAAGCTCGTATAAGAATGTCTAGTCTAACCACCAGATGCATTAACTAGCAAGCACAAATTACCCGGTCTTGTGGGCGAAACTGTCAAAGAACACGAAAACCAAAACAAGCCTAACTGACGCGCAGTCCTCAATGTTCCAAGTTTATTTGACAAGTCATCGCCTCTGAACTAAAACACGATGGTGCTCGTGCTCGTACTACTGTGATCAACTAAATTGACCACAGACGCGATCGAATCCCAAGACTTCAAAGCTTCTGAGGTATGGCAACGCTCGCCCGGAGTGCCGCCTTTCATCGGAGCAATCACGTGATCAGGTGATTGCTCCGATGATAGGCGGCACTCCGGGCGAGCGTTGCCATACCTCAGAAGCTTTGAAGTCTTGGGATTCGATCGCGTCTGTGGTCAATTTAGTTGATCACAGTAGTACGAGCACGAGCACCATCGTGTTTTAGTTCAGAGGCGATGACTTGCATAACCTGAACATGGACTGCGTCAGTTAGGCTTGTTTTGTTTTCGTGTTCTTTGACAGTTTCGCCCACAAGACCGGGTAATTTGTGCTACAGTTAATGCATCTGGTGGTTAGACTAGACATTCTTATACGAGCTTTTGTAGAGGAAAATTTTCTCACAAGATGGGGATTTATTATGAATAAAAACGCAGCCGAGGAGATGTACCCGAGCAGAAAGCGCCTCCGCGTTGCGTAGATGGCGTGTACACGAAACGATCGTAGGGAATTCCAACCTGATTTGAAATATTTCAGACCGAGAAGAAGGTGAAACGATGATGCCAGTGGCTACGGGATCAAAATGTATTATACAATCAATGGGAAATCCAGCACGACGTACAAAAGATGACCACTGCACATGCTAATAACTGTATCACTAGGTTTCCCACGAATGAAGAAGCTGGCAGCGACTGCAACATGTGTTACGAGAAGTGACGAACTGAGCACAAGACAAATGTCACCTGCAGTATTTGCTACATTTACCTTTGTCTTACCACATCCGAAAGTTGCTTCATCGAATGCCATGCACACCACGATGGTTGAGACTATTTGCCAGAACTTTATGAGGGTGATTTCATCTCAACTCAGGCACGCATTTTGGGTCGAATTTTTAATTTTGTCAAAACTATACATGTTCTCGTGCAATTCCTATATAAAAAAAGAGTGCAAACAGCGAGTTCGTCGGATTTTTTTGTTCTCAATGTTGGGACCATTGAAGCGGCCAGGTGGAAACTGACGTTTTTCCAGCTATGGGGGCGCCATATTTCACTCCATTCCATTTCCCTACCTTTTACGCTACATCAATATAACTTTTTGGAAACACCCTAGTGATAGCTTTTTTATGCTAATTAAGCGTCTATGTCATTATAGCCTGTAATGTTATTGTTTTTGTTTTAATTGTCAAACTGCCTTCTATGACGATATTCGACGAAGTTCAGCAAGCTGTGCTGTGTGACCAAATCAACATATTTCTATGATCTTTATATCATCGTAAAGCTCCAATTAAGCTCTTCCTTTTGAGTGTATTACATCTTGCGCTAATTCATCGTAACATGATTGATAACGATTATTCGATGAACTAGCGAAGTGTTAATGATTTTCTAACAGAAACACCTTTTATATTATTTTATTCATAGTTAGGTAATATAGTAGTCTATCAGGTAATATAGTAGTCTATCAGGAATTACCAACGATAGTAGTAATATATTGCTTCGTTGACTGCAATTAAGACTCGAATTCGATAGCGTGAGCGTCTTTAAATGGGATTCGCACGGCGCTTGCTGAGCAGAATTTTGCCCATGTAAGGTTTTCTATTTATCGTTAGCAGTTATCTCAATATTCCAACCACAAACATTAATAAAAACTGGAGTAGTGCACTTAAAAAGTTTAGAAGTCCGTATCCGCGATGCGGGCAGAGAGCTGCTTGCCTCTCAATACGGGGAATGCAGATCGTTCAGAGAATTCCTCTGGCTCTTTTGCTTACGGCTTTGAGTTTGAAATAACGAACTTGATATGTAATTGTCATACTTTCTTATGTCAAATATATATGCAGCATACATACATATGTACGATTTAGTATCTGACGCTTAGAAGTAAGCTTATTTTGTGCACATACGGACTCTTTCGCAAAATAACGAGCATTTCGTAGCTGTAAGGCTTACCATGTGTTAGTTATAGTTTAGGTTTCATTTCTACTTCAGTGATTCATGCCAGGTTACTTAGACTTTTCCCTCTTGACTTAAGTTGGTCCGTGAGTCTAGATGTTGCTGCATCTTCTCTGTCAATACATAGGCGAACCGCACACCTTGCAAATCACCCCAGTGCCAAGCAAATAAATACTCGTTAAGATAAAAATTGTTGACTCACTGGCTTTTACGCTCAGATATTGTGGTAGTTCTAACATTAAATAGAAAAACCTTAGATTGGTCAAAATTCTGCTGAGCTGAGCTGTACGTATGCAAGTCTCGTTCGAAACTCTCGTATCTCTAGATTCGAGTCCTACATAGCAGCCAAACAAACAATATTATACGATATCCGTTGGTAGTTCCTGACAGACTACTATATTACCTAACTGTGAATAAAAAATGAAAGAAATAAAACTTTAAAAAAGTCGACTTCAAACTTGCAAGTTTTTCTAAATATTCGTTTTTCAGGCCAGTGTTCTACATTGTATGTTTAGCGCAAAATATTCAAATATTACCCGAAAGAAAAGCTCAATTGAGGCTTTACGGTGATGTACAGATCGATAAACATATATTGATTAGGTCACACAGTACAGCTTGCCGAACTTTGTCAAACATTGTTGCAGAGAGGCGGTTTGACAATAAAAAAACAAACATTAAGGATATGACCTAGACGCTTTATTAGCATAACTCTCCCTTTGCATGGTCTTTATTAAAGGAATTTACAGGTAGCTACTAAACATTTCAAGGGAGTTAATTATGAGTTAGTGTATTTTTGTGAGTCACTTGTATTAGACAAGTGAACAGAAACCAAAATGTGAGCTTATAGCCGCCATACAAGCAAAATATTACATTCTCTGTCTTTACTTTATAAAGTACTGCAATATGTAGCTAGAGAAAAACAATTAGCCAAATAAGAGGTAGGCTTTTTACAAAATCGACCTTCAATTCGCAAAATGTTTGAAAGAGTCTTTGCATTACGAAAAATACTGCCTTTCTCTTTTATACACAACATCAAATTTGTTATCATTAGAAAAAATGTATCTCTAAGCCTTCTGAAAATACCAAATATGTTAAGACACCTCATATAGGTCACGCGGAAGAGCTGGCAAACTTTGACAAACATCGTCCAAAAACGTCATAATGGCAGATTTCCTAAATATATTTTTTATATAAATACATCGCGTTCAAATTATTTATCTGAGTATAAATGTGTTCACAGGTATCTATTAAAAAGTAAGAGGCGCTAATTTTGAATTAGTGTATTTTTCCGAGTATGTTGATTTACTGACAAAACAGTAAAAAACAAATCAGATTTCAAGCTTTTATAACTGCCATACAAACAAAATATTAAATATTTTTTATTTATATTACCTTATAAAGCACTGCAATAGCTAGCCAGAGAAAAAAATCAGCCAATTGAAAGGTGGATGTTTTTAGAAAATCGTCCTCCAATTTGGACAAATTTTGAAATATTCATTGCTTTACGAGAATACACTGCCCTTCTCTTTTGCACACAACATTAAATTTGTTACCAATAGGAAGAGTATACTCTAAGTTTTCTGAAAATATTAAATATGTTACGATATCTCAAATAGGTCAAAAGAAAGAGCTGGTTAAACTTCGACAAATATTATCAAAGGAACACACTTTGACAATATTTAAAACGAAAGTGAAGATAAATAATCACAATACAATTCGTGACCATAAATTATCGCTAATCCTGAGAGTGGCCGAAAAAGGTTACATTGCACTACTGAAAAAACGCAAAAAGTTGAAAGGACGGAAACATGACACCTCCGACAGGCGAGAGAAAGATCAGTTTGCGCCTCGGCCGCTTATAATGTCCATAACTCGAGAACACAAAATCGCCCGAACTTGCGGTTTGCACTCCCTTTCACAAAAGGGTTCTTCCCCTAAAACAGGTATTTTTTCGTCAAATTGAAAAAAATCGACATCAAATCCGTGCCTGAGTTGAGTTGAAACCACCCATGAGTTATTTTATCTGGAGCATTGCAATTTGCAGCCTGTCTTGCTAAAACATTTGGCATGTTTTGTATATTTTGAAATATTTGAGCTATCATATTTTGCCGAGATATCGCATGCCTGTCTCAATTTTGTTGTGATGGCCACATAATTATGGTTTTCAAAAATGTAAATCTGGCATAGTTTACTATAGTCCTATATCACGCTTATATGATTAGTAGAGCAAGTAAGAGTTTTATACAACAAATGTCTCGAAGGAGAAAAAAAAGAAGGAATGCTGGGACCAAACAAAATAGGGCAGATTTCCCGTGATATGGAAAGAGTTCAGAACAGTGTAAATCCTCCGACTCGAGTCCATGCTTTCTGCCCTTGATAACGCTTGGCCACACTCGCAGTCAAATTCCTGCGGAAGGTAATGAAGGCGTGCTGGAGTTGGAGTACCTGCAAGCTTCTTTAAGGCCGGTTCTCACATGCAGCGAAGCGCTGATGTAGAGTTTCTTAGGTGTCGTCAGCTACTTATCGTCTGCCATGAGCAACAGTTTTGACGTTGCGATACAAAGCTGGTGAACGCTCCCATCAGCACACGTTTCGCGGGAGGTCAGCGATAGGCTTGTAGAGCTCCGCTGCATCTGCGAACAGGCCTTAGTCTGTCACCGACATTCGCTGTTGCCTTGATGCATTTCAGAAACTGCGTTTTTTTTAAAAATCTTAGTCTGGCCATTTTAAGTACTGACAAAACATTTTCCTTTCTGCGCCTATGAAGTAAAAAAATCATCATTCTCCCACAGTTTATTAAAAATGGTATAGCGTGCACCCACAGTAAAGACAGAGAATGGCGCGCTGGTGACATACCATAACGTTTGTAGTGGGGCATGTCAGCGTGACCTATTGAAGTATGGATTCAGGGGCATGTCTTCGATGTCAGAAATCACTAAAGTCAGATGCTGGTCATTCATTTGGCCAAAGTAGCTCCAGAGATCTTCCACGGGATGAACGAATATGACGTCTGAGTCTACGTAAAGAACAGCATCTTCATGGGGAAGTAAGCTCTGCGGAAAAAAGAGTATCCGTCTAAGTAAATCTGGTAAAAACACAATTAAACACAGGCTCGCAGCATGGAAGCGTTTTTTTCAATGGTAATATTTTGTAATTTTGATGTTTTTCTTTGTTGTCAGGCAAAGTGTCCTGTGCCGCGCGACGCTAGAAACCGCAGTACTTCCTCCCCCTTTTCCTCCCCTTACCTCTCCGTCTTGTTTTGCTAGTTTTGGAGCGAAATGTGCTAGTGTCTGTTACTGTTTTCTGTTACACGCATTAAGCTTGACTTAGGAAATTAGCTACCACCCAAGTGTAATCTAATAGAGCACTCTGCGGAACAAGCAGACATGAGTCAAGTCATTTTGAAGAGATAATAGAGTTCTATAACAAACAGAATAGTTGTAGTTTAGCAGTGAAGTACTGCGGACAAGTGTGTCTTCTGCGCACCATAAGCATCTTCAGTATTACATGTTTTAGTGCCAGTGATGAATGACATGCTTTTTATTGCAGCAGTGTTGTGAATGTTACTTACCTGCACATTCATGAACATTACCGACATTTGTTTACGGGTACAGAAGTGGAGAGATGTCGATGATGAAGACTACAAGGTTTTTCGTTAGTACTGGGTCACAAATGTCACATAGTATATTGACAATGTTGTTCTAATTTTCTCCTGCCTGGGCGTAACCACTGGCACTGACTCACTGGAAATTTGAGTAGTTTCTCTTACATTTTCTTCCAACTGAACTACAATGTACGAGAAAAACACTGTGCATGGGAGCTAGGTTCAAGCTTACTCTAGTGATATGAACTCGAGACTGAAGCAAGCTCTTTTCCCTGCATTGGGTCAATATCACTAAGGTAGACTGCAAACTAAAAAAAGAACTTACACGCATGAAAAAAAAACAAAAAAACATCTCACTATCGGCATTTTGTATTTTTAATTTTTTTATTACGCACCAAAATAATTTTTCTCAAGTATCGGCTCGCCTGAGTTGAGAAAATACGTGGAACGCAGTGGAAAACCTGAGTTTAGAAAGTATTAGCAAGCGCTCGCTTGACAACGCATATTGCAAGTAAATGAACACTTGTCCTTTTGCATTTTAATATACGTGCATGAGGCACTGTGCTCCGCTTAGACTACAGCTGAGACCGCAGCTGAAATGTTGAAAGTGTTCTACTCAAAACGAGATCTCGCGAAGAAAAGCACGTCTCTAAAACAGGAGCACGTCTAGCTGGCGCTTGCAGCTTTCGTTGCATAATCTCAGCTTAATGATGACCGGAGTAAACAGCCGCTGATATGCACATAAGAGGTGCCGGAATGAACGCGAACATTTTGCTGATATTTTATGAATTTCAAAAACAAAAGATCAGCCTTTTTTTGGGCAAATCTTTCAGTTTTTTAGGTGTTGGTTTGGAAAGCCACTATAGGTATTTACATAAGGATGATCAGCCATTTTCTTTTTGAATGTCAGCGTTATAGCAGTTTTTAGCTACTGTGCACTAAACACTACAGGGTATCATGGAAATACTTAAAATTCTCGCCGTCGGCAGGCCGCTCATACCAACAAAATATATGAAAAAATTACCTCAATACCCCCTCTCCAAATCGGAACGGTTAGCTGCTTCTATTTCATTAAAGCTTGTTCGGGAGGAGTATTCTTTAAAACGAAGTGCTCGCGCAATACCGCCTAGAAGACAAGGCCTGGGTATGACGTCATTGTCAATGGACCCCCTACCAGCCCGATGCGCCAAACACGCTGCGTGCTGGCGTCGCTCTTGTCCGGAGGTGGTGCGAGGCGCTCTGGCGGTACCCGACCCAAGCGAGGCGGCGCTGCGTGGGTAATTTGCAATCAGTGTTGACGTTTGAGGGGAAAAAGGCGCGGGCCTTGTCTCCTAAATGATATTGAATCGCAACACGCTCACGCGTCGCGCATACCCGAAAGATCACGATAGCGCGATTTCTGAGAATGATGAATTTGAGTACTGAAGCCTTGGATCCCATTTCGCTCCCGGATACGTACTGGTAGAAACATCCGCTGAAAAGTGCATTTTTTTAGAATGTCTGGGCCTTTGGGAGTGTGGACCATGTGTAACTCGTAGGCGATCCTTTCGAGGACATTTGCTGGCCACTTTTTGATCTGCGTTTGAAGGCAGAAAGGGTTACATGGTTATTCGCAGGATAGCTCGGACTTCACGTTAAACATGCATTTAAAGTTTGTAAAAAAACATAATTATTGAATATGTCGAAATACCTGGCGAGCTCTGATTAAAATATGGGGATATTTATCATCGTTTGGGTGACCCCTTGCCATCTTCAACTTGGGTAATGGCTATTTCATGGCAGGGGTCCCCAGTCGACTAACCTTCATGGATAGTTTGCTGATTATATGAACAGGTGTCTAATCCTGTATTAAAATTTGACTGTTGGTAGTACAGTACATTGCTTAGATCGGCTGGCTCTTCGAATATTGATAAATATAAATTACCGCTATTACATAGATCTGCCGTTGCTGTCAAGTTTGGTATAGGCTAGATAGAGATGAGGGTTATTTCATGTCCTAAATCGGGGGACATTTTCAGCTTAAACTTTGCTGAAGATTTTATTATTAGTTCATGACTTAATGAGTAGAAAACTCCCTAATAGTCGACGTTAATTTTTTTAAGCTTGTTTGTAACTTAGGTTGGATGATATTGCTAACGTGAAGTGAGAAATTTATTGTGACTGGTATATATGAATTAGCTTTGTTAAAACTAAAGTTTTATAGAATGTGCTTACATTGACCTCTAGAAGTCACAGAGTATATCGGACAACAAACTTGGATGAGCGATATCTCACCGTTGGTTCTTGTCTTTCGCTGGTCGACATTTCTAGGTCGAACGAAAGTCTCGTGACAAAAATCATGGCAGGATTTGATTTATCACCTCATATAGTGTTAATCTAATTAACTTATCGTTATAATTAAGGACTTCTACTGTGTGACCTTTTTTACAAATACGTGAAACGGTATCAGCTCACATAAATACGCTATAGCATCTAATCTGCTTGAGCAGAATAATATGTTCAAAAGCACTAATTTATCAACCCCGTAATGTTTACATATTCATGCTCATATTTTATAATTTTAGCAGGTAATCCTGCTTTACAGCAATTGTTAACAATTTCAGTGTGCTTGGGTCTTTCAAACTATGTAACCTATTTTGTCAATGAATTTAGGGTTTCTTATTTAACATAGCGATATACAAGGAAGAGCAAATATTAATTTTGGCTTTTTTAAACGATAACCGCCTATCAGTAATTGTTGACGACTCTAAGCGGGCGGTCATCACAAATGAGAGGCACTCGCTAGCGTGTAAAGAGAATGTTCTCGGGAGAGGAATCTCGTTCCACCAAGGATTTTTATCGTTTTGTGGCTTAGCAATTTACTTTCGGTGAATACGGCTTTCTTTACTTGTATATTTTTGAGCAGAAGTATATAAATATAAGCATTCAAATGTCTATAAATATTTTGAATAATATGTTAGCATATTGAACCTAGATGACCGCGAAAAGATGACGCCGTCCGTCTACGGACCGAACAGTGCAAAGGGAAGCGCACCGCTTAGAAGGTCAGTAGTGAGGCGCGAGGGAGGCGACGTCATAGGGTGGGAGCCAATCGCGCGCGCGGAGCGGCGAGGCAAGAGGGTGCCGACGTCACAGGGCGCAAGCCAATCCGCGCACAGGAATCCGGTGAACAGCGAAAGCAGCGCCGGGCAGCGGACGCCTATAGGCTGTCCGAAATGCGGCGCAGGAAGCGGCAATCTGAAGCGGGTTTGCATGCGACAGAGGCTGTGGCGAAGCGAGCTTGGGGAGACCGCTTCGTAAAAAAATTAAAGGTCCATTGATGGATCCTTAGGAAACGCGTTAACATGACCCTTGGGAAATGTCGCAGACATCCCCCTTAGGAAACGCCAACACTGACCAAGCAAAGAAGCCAAAAACGGCTGCAACAAAAAAAGGAAGCTTAAAGGAAGCCAAAAGTAAAAGACAAAACAGAAAAGTGAAAGGGTTAGCCTTAGCGTTTCCTAAAGCGGGACATGTGCGGCGTTTCCCAAGGCCCAAGGGTCATGCTAATTCATTCCATAAGGATCCACCGATGGATCTTCCTTTTTTGCTGATCAAGTATGAACGAAAACATGTTTGTGAATGACTTTTGCCTTTTAGTTTGTCAATACTTCATTGGTATTCAAATGCTTTTCTCAGCTGTTACAATTAAAAAAAGCACACCTGGTTAAGACATTCCGTCAAATGCAATGAAGCTGTTATAGCACTTGATGAGTTTTTATGTATAACCTATCGGAGAAGTTTATGACATGTACCCTGGGGTCACAGGACGAGGTCACTTGACCCGACATAACACGACGTCAGTTCACGTTACATCAATTTCTCCGCTATATTTAGAGAACGAATCATCATGGTGTATTTTATGCTTGCGTCAGTCCTGGAGGTACAAGTGTGACTTGTGCTTTGTGTGCTCGGTGTCTGTGTGTCTGTGTGCGTGTGCTATGCGCCAAGATCCGCGTCGAGGATTCGTAGCCATCGACGTTCTCCTCCTTTTTTTGGTTCTTCTGGCATCATAAAAATATTCTGCTACTAATATCATTGTGTCACGTGACAGGGTCACGGGACGTCATGGTATCAAGTGACCTGATTTTACATAACGTAAGGTCAGTGGCATCATTTAATCACAGAATTTAGCCGGGACATGATTATTGCGTTAGGTGACATCTCATGTCATGGAGGTAGGCGTGAAACCGAAAGTTTCTGCCAGACGTCAAGCTGGGGGAGACTTTCGGTTTGGAGGGAAACATTCCCAACGATGACCAAAAAGTAAAACCAAACGACACCATTGGACGGAAAGGACACCCCTGGGGCCGTTCCCACCAACCGCGACCTCTGCTTCCGGTTTAACTTAGGATATCTCGTTTGGCTAACATGAGCCGGTATGTCGTCTCCTGTTCTTCCTATCTCGATGCATGGTGTCATGTAATGTAACAGAATCACGTAACGTCAAAATGCTACGTGACTTTTAAGTGTCGCGTGACGTAACGTAACAATTACTCTGTTAATTTTCACAAAGAAAAAAATGTTGCGTGACATGTGACGTTATATCGCTCTGACCGCGTTACGTGACCCACTTCACGCGACGTCATGGTATCAAGAAATAAAACTGCGACGTCAATTTTTCCTCCAAGCGTAGCAGGGAAATTGATGTCGCTTGGCCCCATGATGTAAGGCGATATTGTGACTTCATGCGGTCATAGCAACATGAGCAAGAAAGGCCCGTGGAGGGTTTTCATATAAAGATATCAGTTTAAAATACACTTCTGATTTTTTTATGTAGAACTACGTCATTCTCTGCGCTTTGAAGGTGTGCAAAGTCGGGAGATCCATGTCACGAAAATTTGGTCACGGGACGTCACACTGAGAACACGGGAGCGCCCTGACGGCGCAGCCGTGCTGCTGCCGAGAATCGCGCACTGCGTCGTCTTTGACGTCGTCCTCTAGGACGTCGTCCTTAACGTCGTCCTGTAGGACGTCGTCCTCAACGTCATCCTTGAAGTTGTATTTAAGCGTAGTGCCTAAGATCGCCCAGCGGTCATTCTAGATGTCGTCCTTGATGATGTCCCAGGGGTCGTCCTAGAGATCGTCCCAGAGGTCGTCCTAGACGTCTTTCTAGACGTCACCTTCAATGTAGTCCTCCAAGACGTCGTTCTCGACGTCGTCCTAGACGTCGTCCTTGAGGTTGTCCTAGACGAATACTATCGTAATTCATAGACAACCGGCAATGGGCCTCCTGCGCTGAAGCTTGGAACAAACTGTGGCGCCCTCGTTTTGGGTAGTACAAGCTCACCTGGCTGGGACTCCAACTGTTATGGCGCCTTCGCCGTGAGTTTTTCCTTCCGTGTAGTGCAGAAGAACGGAAAAATACCTTGGACGTCCCAAATCGGCTACATTAAACGCCGCAAGACAATCGAATGTTCCGGATTCATGCCACCACCGCTAGGGTACGCGTCTCGTATCTCGCAGTGGTGACGTTAGAACATCTGGCGTCCCGACGTTTTTGTTTTTTTCTTCCTGTTTATGTTTCTTTCGCTACCGTGATACGGCGTTTCTTGGTTCACGCTCTTATCGTCCTATCTTTGGCCTGTGCTTCGACGGCGTTAGCATTTTTTTCTATTTTACTTGTTATCGTGTTTCGCGCCAGTGCAGGCACGCTTCTATATGTGTGGCAGTTTGAGTCGCTGAAGTTTGTACTACCCAAAACAAGTCCTAACAAGTCATTTTTTGCAGCGCCTCCTGGGCAACGCAGGAGGCCTATAGTGGTTTCTGGAGCAATTTCTTATCGCCTGGCTTGCTCGTTTGCTCGCTTCAACGCGACGTACTCCTGTCTGATTAAAACCGCGACAGACGCTGCTCCGGCAGCCGTGATTCCACAATCTTCGCTCATCGCTCTGGACAGCGGCCAAGCGGCCAAGCTCGCATCGTCTGCGGCGCGGGCAGCTCACGCGATTCTCAAACGTGACTCGGCGAAGCGGTAACCCCGCCCCCTCATTTGTTGTGCCACCAACACGCTGTTCTACGGAAATACACGCAGCGTAGTACACTTACGCACCGACCAATTTTTTTCTTGTTGGGAAGTAAAGAAAAAGCGAAAGAAAACGTGCAATGACCGGACGCAAGCTCCATAATAAAAAAGACAAAAAAAGAACATTGACAATTTAATCTTAATGGGCGGATACCGTGTCCTCAAGACGTGGGAGGTTCTCCGCATCTGCGAATAGCAGCAGACGGAGAGGAGCTCTGGAGAAAGCCACTGCAGACTTGATGTTGGCCATGGTTACTTCGAAGAAGTCTCCACAGGTCACTACGACAATCGTGACAGTAGTCCTGCGTTAAGAGACAAAGAAATACGTTTTACTTACTTGGTAGCAATAATATTGTAAAACCGTTTACATTTCTCGAGTGAGGAACATGAATTTAGTTAGTCAACACGCTACTTTTGGCAATAAAGACCATGATCCTTCTTCCAAAGCGAGAAAACCGGGTTTCATGATGTCACCAAACATCGTGGCTTAAGAATGTTTTTTTTTTTCGGCTCGGTGGTCGCAGGTGGAATCAACAGAAGCGATAAAGTGGGATATATGTAGGACCTGTAGGAATGCTCAGGCGGTTTTTCGAGCTATTCAAGCTAAACACATTTGCGGAATAACAAAGGTTTACCGTTCCCGGCACGCTATTTATTATGTCCAAATTGAAAAGAGCTATCAAGAAAATGGCAAAACGAGACCTCATGGCTCGTGTACTCTTCGTTTCAGCTTAAAGGAGCGATGCAACAATTTTTGTACTTTGCGCAAATACCGCTTAGAACGGATCCCTGACGTTAATGACCTATGAAACACGCGTTCGTTTTTCACCCCACGCAAAAGAAGGCCCAGAAAAAAATTAAAGAAAAACGAGCAGCGTTTACCCCTCAACTCGCAGCCAGAACAAGCGTCCACGTGATCTGGAGCCGATTATATGCCGCCAATGTTGATCATAGCCACGCGCTGGGGTTGGCAAAGCACAGGACACGCGCTGGGTTCCAGACATTGTTATGGCTCGGCTATTGTCGTCGTTGCAGCGATTGGACACGGGCCACTACCCGAATGCTTCTCGAGCTTGTAATTATCACGAGCCCAAATCGAGTGCCCGCGCAATGCTCGGGTCCAATCTATGAACCGCATTCAAATATCGTCACTTGGGTGTACTGCGATCCCCACGTTACGTCATCAAATTTTGCAAAAAGAGATTAAATGAAAATGATCGCTTTTGTCCTTGAAATTACACCGTAACAAAGGAGTTTCTTGGCCAGTGGCGTTGCGTGCGAGTATCCTTGAGTCCCACTAGTGCCAGTGAACTCGTGTAAAGTGAAAAACATTCCAATTGAATATCGTTGCACCGCTCCTTTAAGTCAAGACTCAGCCGACGCTACCAGCTAATGGGACCAATCAAGCGGCGTCAAAAGTTCAAGTCACTGGGCCTTTTATTGTTTCTGATTGGTTCAGTGATGATAGAACAGGATACAGAAACATTACGAACACCGTGATGGTGCACTTTTGACGCTGTCTGATTGATCCCGTCAGCTCATGGCATTGGCGGCGTCAGGACTTAAGCTGAAACGAAGTAGTAGTAGACTGTGTGCGAATACTGCTTTGATTCGATCAGGACAGTGTCACCCCTAGCTGTAACACAGCAAAGAGCTGAGCATGTTGTAGCTTACTCTTGACTTCTGAAGGCTACGAATGACGCAGTGTTATTCGATTTCAACTACTATTCGCTCACCCTAAGCTTACAGCGGTAGCTCCAATGTGACTTAAAATAAAACAAAGTAGTCATCAAAGTCTTTGACTCTCCGGGTCGTTTAAAATTAGATATCTCATTTGTCCCGAGAGTTACTCGCTACAAGCTAGTAGGCCACGGGAAGACGACGCTCACATCGTCAATAGAGGGGCAACAAAGTAATATCGTTTTAATCTCAAGCGACTGTTATATTAACCAGCTAAGAAAGTCTTGCAACTTGCTCCTTGTGAGCGGGTCAACTGCAAACACAATGATCATCTTCCTCCTTTTCAGATTTTCAGAGATCAACGTCTGTGAGGTGTCGCAGATCTCAGATTATAGCATCACGTAAGAGTGTTCAAGCTGCAGGGATGAACTATAGAGGTTACATACCTTCAACCTCGGACATTTAAATAATGAAATTAAAAAAAAAAAATGCAATACGGTTACATTTATAAAGCCTTCCTGGTTTCAGCAGAGTCACGTAACATTCTTTTTGAATCTCCATGCTACAGGGCGCTCGAAGGGTACTTTACTATATAAATCGGAAACCCAATCCCCACTCTGGATTGGGCCCCCTACACGTCCTGATCTATGTCCGGCTTGGATCATACTGAAATTTGGACCAAAGCCTTGATATATTTTTCTTTTTTTGTTTTTGTTGTCTGTCTCACCTGGCCTCGCAATATTGAATTCACGTGTACGCCTCTCGATTTTTTTTTTTTTTTGCAATCGGGTGGATAGGACGCGCTTAGTTTCGGAAGTGTAAGAAAGTGTCGAGACTATTGCTAGAACATTAGGGAGTTCGGGTAGTGAGTCGCTATATAGACCTTACAAGCGGCACAAAAAACAACAACAAAAAAAAAAAACACCTACAGCGGTGCATTGCGTGATCATATCCACCCGAACACAAAGCGGCGACTGCTAGCGTTTGGTTTGCCTCAGTCGCGTGTTCTTTGTTATCTTCATCCTCAATTATTATATGGTACAATGAGCACCCTGTATGCCTCAACAATATAAATTCGGACTCTCTTATACTCCGTTTTACGATGACTTGATGAACTGTGGAGTTTGCTGTGGAGTACGATAACTTGACGAACTGTGGAGTTGGAAGCGCCCAATAAGAGAGCCGGAGCAAGGCACTCCATGGTTGAGGACACGGGACCTCGTTACCGCCAGAGCAACAGCGCCATCCGTGACAAAAAGTAATTGCAGGCTTCTTTTTCTTTTGACGGCAATTGAACTCGCGCTCTTCAGTATCGAACAAGAAGTTACGAACAGTAAAGAATAAATAATCCCAAATTTATGACTTTCATATATATTTAAACAAAAATAGTGACGTCACATGAATTTCCCCTCCCGATTGTTTTTTTCTCCTTGTAGTGCCGTAGCCGTTGGCGATCGCCGGCGATCGCAGCCGTGTAATCGGCCGTTTCCGCTCAAAACATCGCACTATGCCCTGGCACCAGCACCAGTCACAGATTCGCGACTAAACTGAGCGCATGGTTGTCTCACGAACTGTTCCCGAAATGCTCTCTATTTCAGCGGACGAAAATGTTGCTGCGGTGGACGTTCATCCGAATTTGGTTGTTTCAGTGCAGACGACTCTTGGCATGAAGTCGACAACCGATATCTTCGGTCCTCGCGCCTCGCATTTGACATAGTGACACAAATGATCCCGTGACGTCGGGTCACGTGCCTCGCTCCAATGCTCTCACCGGGTAGCGGGGCCCCAGCCTCCACAGGTCGTTAAGTTATCGTGAAACGGAGTATAGATGTATGTAAAAAAGCCGTTTACAACTCCCTGTAACGCCGGAATTAGAGCGCAGCTCTTGAGGAGGAGGGGAAGGCACGGGGGGGTCACGTGACCTCGGGGGGGGGGAGGGGTCACGTGACCTGGGAGGGTCACGTGACCTGGGAGGGTCACGTGACCAGGGGGGTCGCATGACGTGGGGGTCACGTGACCTGGGGGTCACGTGACCTCGGGGGGGTAACATGACCTGGGCGGGTCACGTGACTTTATGGTTACGCCGACGGCGACGCCGACGCGACGCTCAACGCCGCTGCTGAAACGGGCGCCTAAGAGCTGCGCTCTCAAACAAGTCGCTTCCCACTTGTTCTCAAAATATTGACCTTACCACTGTCCACACGTTACATAATCTTAAATTATAAAATAATTCGGAGGACAGATGGATAAATATGTGTCGTGCTTCCCGCACACGTGTCAGATTTTATTATTTTATTTTTTGCATGAGCATCGTACCAGTGTGCGTTTGTGTATCACTACCGCATAATGGACATGAAAGACCCCTGGCTGGCCGTTGAAATGCACTGCCTGATTTGTTCGTCTACAGCGTAAACCGTTGTCATCATACCTCAGAAGCAGACCAACTTTAGACACTCTAAACAACGTACGTTTAATTAGCTGTTTTTTAATATCCGGATGTAAAAACAAAATCTGGAACACAATCGCGAGACATATATTTTTTGATAGTGACCAACCTTGATAAAAAAATAGGTGTATGTAATAAATTATTTCTGCACTTTCGTGCGCTGATGCCTCATTAAATGTATGACCATAGTTTCTGTTAGTATACAGCTACAAGACGTTAAATATTGCCTCGTTTAAACTGACTTGCCGGTCAGTGGTAGTCAAAGCATCTGACAATCCTGTTAGAAAACAGCTCCCTGTATAGTAGCGATTTCAGGCCTCATAGAAAGCACGCAGTCAAAAGTATTTCCGACATCTGACGCTTTTAGCATGTGTGCCTCGTCCAGCCCCTCGCTTGAACCACCAATATACGCGCGGATTCTCCAAATTCTGAACCGTAACAACCATTGTTTTGAACATGGGGGGGGGGGGGGGATAGTTATGTCATATATACCTGGGTTCTCTTGAAATTTTTTCGGTCACTATTAACATGTGTATGATGTTTTATCTCGGTCTCTTCTAACAAATTTGATCTGGGCCACTCCAAAATTATTCATATGGCTCAGCACGAATACGTGTTATGCGTAACGCCTTGAATGCCATTCAACAGACACGAATCTTGTTCAACACAGTTTCAATTATAGGATGTGTTCAGATATAGACCGTCATAGAGGTGTTATGTCTAATTATTTTTCCAATAAAGTTTTTGGATGAAGTAGCGAAACATGTACATACATCGGAATGAACTTTACTTTTGAAGAAACGTGCTTGTTTTCGTTAAAGTAAAAACATCGCGAATGAGAGAAGGTAAAACAACGATTTTCCCGATTGAGCACAGACGCAACTTCAAGGGACGTATGAATAAAAATTCAACTTTCTGAAACGTAAATATTTTTATGTGTAAAGCACACCAACTGGTCTACATGAATTAGTTTGGTGTATTTTATTTATATTTATATCTTAAGTAAAACAAAAATGGCAATCCTGGCCTCTTGCGCAACTGTTTTCATATATACGCATTTTTCAGCGCCTCTTTGAGCACCGCTGTTTTTAGGTTGGTGAGTTTTTTTACAAAGAAGTTCATGATTTGCTCACTTTAACAATGAAGTTCGCGCTTAACTATTGTAAGCGTTTGTTTTAATCACGCCCGAAATTTTCTAAATACGAAAAAGGTAGAAATTGTGCAAATTTAAAGCGTAAATAAACAAAACAAATATCAACCTCGATTTTTTCTAAACCTTCCTCGATGAACCCTTGAAAATGGACAATTCAAAATCTGCAAAGGGATGTTTTGCGTTGTATAGGTTTAAACTAGAAAAAGAAAACATGTTTAGAAAGGTCGATATGTTGCAGTCAAATACCGTTGGAGGATTTCTTCTTCAGACACTAGTGGTACTGGAGCACAAAATCAAGAGTGCCCGTATTTGGTCGCATCATCTCCCAGACACAATGAACCATCTTACAAATAATAAAAAAACACCTGCGACTTTATTTTATTAGTGACGCGGCTGATATAGCCAATAAAAACTGAACGTTGCGGTGCATTCAGTTCACATAGGGTGTTGTGCTTGGCTGATAGCGTTCCACTGCGCTACTTTCTCAGGGTAGTACATTAATGTAGGTAGTTTGTTGACAAAATAGTTCGATTAATTTCCCTAGATATCACCAAACTCCGTTTCTAAGTACGATGGACTGTAGAGAACATTGCGAGTCGACTCAGTCAATTTAACATATGAAGTGACAACGTCCCATGCGCGTTGTCACTTCCCCTACCCTCCTTCTCCTCGTCACTCACTATAGGCATTGAATTGACTTGCATGGCTTGTAGCGTTCTCTGTTGTCTATTGTAAGGTAAAACGCATCATAGGAAAAGGCGACGTTACGTAATATTTTGCCCCGACCGATCGCGGCCTTGGCGATTGCGGAACAAAAGCAAGTTGTATCTACTAAAAAATAAATAAAAGACAGTGACAACGATGTGCAAGGTTAAGTACCACCTATTGGACCAGCGTTCCGTCGGGGCGCATGATGCTATCGGTGTTTGTAATGCCACTCCACATTGGGTCATATTTACACCACGAAACTGCAGGCTGATATTATCCGTTGGGTGATTTCTGATAACATTGAACATTGGGTAAATAGTTGATACTTTTAATTTACTTGACACTTTTATATGTCATCGCCTAAGTTGTAGTATAACCAAATTCAAAAGATTTTTGCATAAAAATATCTCAGGACACAAAAAGGTTGTAGATCATGAAGAGCTACATTGTCATTCGCACTTACGTACGCCACAGGTGTAGTCATATTTGATAATATGTGCCTTGGGAAAGAACATTATCAAGTTTAAGAATATGATAAAAACTCCTGCTTAAGTAAAAAAATTGCGCCGTCGCCACTGCGCATGTGCCAAGCCCAAACCGCGTTTTGAATTGGCGGATGCTGACGACGCCATTTTTTTTGCACAAGCACAAAGTTGGAGATTTTATTATAAAATTTGCAATCAGGAGAAGTCTATTGTTTTTCAATTTTTATAAATGAAATATAGTGTCATGTGTAAAGAACGTTGAACTGCTTTTATTTGCATGACGACATCAAGTTGTTCAAGAGTGTTCATTGCCCTTTAGATTGTGGATTTGATACAGCATGATATGTCTAATATAGCACAGTGGTGTAGACAAAATCAGTTATTCCTTAATCATTTAATAACAAAAGTGACATCTTTGTGCAGACGCCGTGCGATCATTAATAACACTTATCATATTGAGAGAAAACCGATTGAACGAGTGTCAATTGGAAGGGATCTTGGTGTGTCTCATTGACTGCGGATTAAATTTGAAAAATCTTGTCTCTTTTGTTGTCGGCTCTGTAATGAAAGTTCTAGGAGTTATATTGCGCTTTACCAATCATTTTAAAAAGTCCCATTGTTCAATACATCTTCTTTATTTCGTTAGTGGTTTCAAGGCTTGAGTTGGCTTCTGTGATTTGGAATTCAATATCTGTAACTCAGGCTTTGATCATAGAACGTGTACAAAAAAGAGAAAGATGTTTATGATAGATGGATTGGATGACGCGTGTATTATGATTATGAATGCTTATTAATCCAGGTCTTAGCTGAAGCTTTTATCAGACCGAAGAACTCTCCGTGACTTGGTATTCCTGCATAAGATCATTAATGGTGCTATTGATTCCTCATGGCTTATTAGTAAAATAAAATTTCATGTTCCTTTTAGCGTTACGAGACAGTTCACCTGTTTTGATATTTGTTCACCATGCCATGTGTGCCCCTTTCTCGTTTATAGACATTATATTGTCACAAATGACAAGTGATCAGGCGTAAAATAACTGAAGAAACTAAACGTTTAATGGGGCGAACTTGTGCCCAAAAATAGATAAAATGGAGAGAGGAAAGCAGAGCGTCGCGGGCGTCGAAGTCGGCGTGTCAGCAGAGTCGAACGCTGGAGCGAAACTGACTGCGGCTCGCCGCGCGGAGCCCCTTATGTACACGCGTGGGCTTCTGGAATAATCGGCGTGGAAGGTTCGACGCGTAGAACATTCGGGCCTAGAATAAACAACAATGTTCTCGAATTCACCAGAACATAAACTCAAACGCATAATAAAATCCGCGGAACCCCCAGGAATCGAACCCCGGGCCTCCGCACGAAAGTCAAGCGCGGTAACCACTCGGCCACGCACAAAAACTTGCTTGCTGACGCGGTGGCAATATAACAGCATTGTGCCACCTGAAGTTGACATCACCACAACCCTGTCTAGATATCGCTGTCAGTTGACGAATTTTTGGTCACTTCATAGCGCGGCAGTGTATATGCATATCTATTTTTTTAATTAGTAGGAATATTGTTTAAGGGTTTATATAGTACGGTTGGTGTGCCTAAGAGAATGCCGCTTGGCCGTTTTAGGGCACGCGAAAAATAAAGATTATTATTATTATTATTATAAGTCCACTTTTTTAGAAACAATGTCGGAATACTGGTGAATTTCCTTAATAATAGTTATTCATGACCTTACTCATATATTATAAAAACGATAAAACTAGGCACATTGCTCGATTGTCTGCGAACTTTCAGATATCGGCACTCCAATATGTGATAATACCACAATATAAAATTTTCATGTACAATAATCTAAAACATGATTTCTTTTAAAGATTTTTGTCGCCTATGTTACAAACATATGGTCGTTTACTCCAACGCGGCATATGCATCGATGTAGGAGTATCAGGGAGTACAGGCCCTCCGTGGAGGCCTTTACTTGAGTCTCGCACAGAGGTTTCCGCTGCTTGGCGCCAAACCTTCTAAGTGTACAGTGGCGTTACAAACAACAGATATCGCTTGCGCACGGAAGGGCTTTGCACATAACTAAACAAATGAACAAATACCATAAAACACATTCAGTGACACTAAAGAATAAATGTTCTTATGTCATATATTTTATAAAACGTAGTGCCAGCTATTGTGAGAGTAAACAAAGATCAATGAAGGTCAATACTAACGCACATTAGAAAATTGCGAGAAAAAACGTATCCAGATTTTCTTTTATTTATGTGGCAAGCATTGAGTATCTGTAATTTATTCATTCAGCTAAATGAGATACGTTGATTGCTAAGAGCAAACAGTAATTAATTTAATTCGAATGCGAATGAAAACTTCAACTCATGTCATCTGCATACGTGCAGGAGTTCTCGGATTTCTGGTCCTACTTTTGGCGATGAAGTGATTTAACGTGAGGTCATTATGCCTTGCTTCACTAAAACTAGAACAAAATATTGTGAGCGTTTGATACAATGAGCATATTAGTACATAGTAAAGAAAAGAGTAATACATTATAAATATACCAGGATCTGATGTTGATATTTCATGTTTTGTTCCTGAACTACAAAAGGGTGGATGTGTACGAAATGAAGCTGTCGTCACAGACGTTTGTTCACCACTCATGAAAAAGGCACTGACTGCACGGTGCAGAATACTCTGAGATTGTATCTCGAATGCTAAAGTAAAGCAAATATCATAAAGCAGATCGGAAGTGGTAGCTCCTCCTGAAACAAAATATGGCGAAGAGGTTCAGCAACAATAATAAGTAATAAGAAGGGGGAAATAATAATAAAAATGCTGAACACCCGTTTTAATGCTGTCGAAGAACCCAGAACTTGAAATATTTGATTGAGGGTTTACCTCATGTGGTATAAAATTTCTCCACCACAAAAAACAAAAGGAATTGCGAGTTGTTTGCATAAAGTTTCACAAAATAACGGCACACAATGCTTATGAGGCTTAGAATTTAGTTGCCTGCATTTTAACCTCCGATATGTCTTATTTCAATGATCGGAACAAAGTGAATTGGAAAGTGCCAGCTAAGACGTATTTCAGAAGTTCATTAGAGAGTTTGAAATGTATCAAGTGCCCATTTTAAGTAAAACGATTTTCAATCATTTGTGAATCACCTTGACAAATAAAATCGTCGTCACAAAAAAAAAGTGTGATACTTTGCAGTTTTTTAGTGCGAACCCAGCTGCGGCAGAGGTTTGACATGAAGTAAGCCCGAAACAAGGGCAGTGGAGACATGAGAACCAATAGAGGAAAGCAGAAATTTGTACAAAAATTAACACTGATACACAATAATAAAGGCATCGACAAAAACGTAAAAAGCGAGGAACATGTAGCCAAGAAAATAAAACAACAATACACCCAAATAGGCATTCCGCACCACGGTTTAGCAACGAAAGCAAACCGTCAACACCTGGGGGAAAGAGGGTGCCCGCAGCAAACGATGCAACAAGGGGTTTGGAATCAAGCGGTCAACGAGACTTGTGCACGGATATATTGAAACGATAAAAGTTTGGAGGACAAAAAGAAGGCAAAAGAAAGAAAATATTTGTAAATTAGTCACATTGTTTAAAAGGTAGAGCCCAAGCTAAGAAGGTCGAATGGCAGGGTTCAAAAGGGCAAACCTGGCCGGTACAGCAACAGTGCACACTATTGGTCATACTCGGCCGGTGACGAAATATGGAACAGCTGATTAAAAAATAAAAGTGTTTCTCCGTTTTCCTGTTGCCCCACGGGCCATTCAAAATTAGAGTAGATGTCAAGACACGCTATAGGTAATATATTTATGCGTGAAGTGTATGGACGTGTTGAAATCACACTGTTTAGTCAGTAGTTCCTTCGTCCATTTCTTACCTTCGTCTTTGGTCTCTACTCTTGACTGTTCACCCTAGCAAAGCATGAACCAACTACTCCACTAAAGCTCCTAACAAACTAGAAAGTTTAAAACAGCCGGCGAGGCAAAAAAAGAAAAGACTTAGGTGTTCGGTCGTCAGGGTCACCTTATGAACATAAGGTATACCTTATGTTCATAAGGTGAGCCACAATATAAAGAAAGGGGGCAAAACATGGGGTTCCTGTATCTATCTCAGCTCCTCAAAAACTGGGCAGATTGTATGGAAAAGTGGGACGAGAGGAGACACGCGTCGGTGTCTGTCAGAAGAAACATAAGACCAGGTATGTGAAGGTAGCGAGGGCAAGGTTTACAAGATCTTTATCATGTGGGTGCATACTTAGGCCGATCGGGAGGTTGTATAAATGATAGGCTCAGGGAGCATGCACTGTCAGTTCGATCGTCACCCTCGGGAAATCTGGCCGTGCACAGTGACAGATGTTGGTGTGTCCCGAGGCTTGATAATACCATTATCTTTCCCCGAAACCGAAACAAAATGACAAGGGAGATATCCGAAGCGTTTTGCATAACCGAGTGCGTTGAAGGAACGTATGTCACGCTCCATCGATAGCCCTGTTTGGCCCTGAGGTGGCGTTTTTAAAATCTTTCATGAAGTAGATAGCGGACAGATGTACACTGGTTGCGTGATGTCGCATTTCTGTAGTATACATGTCGGGATTTCACGGTGGATATATATATGTGTGTTTTCCGAAAATAAACTTCAGTTGCAAGTAGCGCTCCGTGTTGTTCGTTTCTTTTACTTTGTCCGTTGTTTTTAGCGCTTTTACCCTCAAAAATCTTTTGCCCCAGTAATTGCGTCGCCAATTGCTTGCGTTCCATATACTTTTTATTTCAAAACGTAGCGCTAAAAACCTATATGTGAATCAAATTTTGTGTCGTTTAAGGATATGAACATGTAGCGATGCGGCGTGTGTCGGTGCACAGTGCACCTGGCTGTAGGTGAAACTTGTTTTGGAGGGCCGTTGATGAGAGCTGGTGAGGTGCTCCAACTGCGAACAGTCGGTGAACTTCCAGTGAAGGTTTGCTTTTAGCCTGCTGCCATTTGTAATAAAGCATGTTTAAGGGAAATTACATGCTCCGCTGAAAGTGAAGCTAAAAAACAGGATGGAGATGTGACCTCCATAGGAACCGCCCAAATTTTAGGAGTTAATATAGCGAATCGCTCGACTCCATGTGGTTGTATCATACCTATTGTTTAAAACAATAGGTGAAGTGAACGCTTTCAGAGCAAACGTGATTCTACAACTTTCTTAAAGATATTCGCGCTATCTGACCCCATTCATGGCCCATAAACGTGACCGCCGATGCGCACTAACTATGTCCATGACACTCGGAAGTTTCGTTTTGTACAGGTCAGTGGCAGGTCATATGTGTACGCCTATTGCGCCGAAATACAATCCATGTGCGTATTTTCAGTAACCCATAGCTCAATTTCGAATACACTACGTGTGCACCGTATAAAATACTGGGGCCGAACACAATCCATGGATATGCTTTGTATACGAGATGCATCCATACGATATGTTTTGTATACGAAATGCATACAGGATAATATTCATTGAAGTTTTAAAAGTCCCGTACGGTTTGTGTAATACTTGACTAATGCGATTAACTGTAAAAGCGATGCATAGATGACAGAGTTATGGTGTGGAAAAATTTGAAACCGAAACCGAACCGAAAATTTGAAATTTCAACGCTGCACTTTCAGCGTTGAAATGCATCGATACTTTCAATGAAGCCAACTCTTCAAGAGAACAGAAAAAATAAAACAGAGAGAGAACGAGGCACAGACGAGTACATTCTTTCAACTCACAACAAAGTTTTTGCCATGGTGTGCGAGCGCCCGTTCCCTTACGCAATTCTTAGGGAAGGGGGAAAGTGCAGACGCAGAGGGGGAAGTCAGAAGAAGGATGGCCGGGTGGGAGAGGCGGAGGGTTGTGTTGACCCGTTGAGGATGGCACGCTCACCAAGGTCGCCTAGTCACCCCGGACAACTCCAGCCGCAGATAATCCGTCTCTCTATCAGAGAAGGCTAGCGAGGGGGAAGAGACATCGACATCGTTTTCTTTTAGTGCAAATGATTCGAATTACTTCCTCCCCGAATCTCTAAATTTAACGCCAAAGCACGCGTTTTTTTTGTTTTTTTTTTAGCCTAGGTGCACATTTTTCGCAAGTGCGGCATTGTACGGCCTATGGGGTGCACCGAATCCTCGCTCGAATCGGCGACCTCTCCGAAAGCGCTCGCTCAGACGATCATTTAGACACCGGCCCGTTTGCCCGATATATTCTCCTCCGCAAGAGAGAGGAATGGAATAGATTCCCTCTCTCCGGGAGGGAAAGAAGTGATTTTCATGTTTCTTGGGCCAAAGATTTGGGGAAGAAGGAGTATTAATTAACCTGCCGGCACATCTGCTTGAGTTTGAATTTACAGCTAACGACAATGCCAACGTCGAAACGTGAGGCGAGCGCCTTGAGGCGATGCGAAGTGCTGTGTGTGTACGGAATGACAGCAAATTGTTTCCGGCGCGGTCGAGGTGTAGAGGGGAGTTGTGTTCGAGGAGGTGATAAGCCTCTGTAGAGTATTCGTCAGAAGGTGTTCTGGATAGCCCACTTTCCTCAGTGTATCTATCTGGAGGCTAACGTTGTGTGCGGCAAGATAAAGACAGGACCTAGCCCGCGCAGTCTTCAGGAGGTAATTAACGAGTCCTAGCTAGACTTTTTTGAGCGGACGCTGTGGGAGTGGAGAACTGGTTTCTTTAACCTTTATTTGAACTCCCAGCACATCCTCCCGGTTTGGAGGTTAAGGTGTAGTTCCAGGAATTGGAGGTTACCCCTAACTGGGTCCTCTTTTTGAATGTGAGGCCGCCGGGGCTTGATGTGAATGCTTTGAGAATGGTCTCAGGATGGGTATGTTCTTGGTGTACCAATAGATAATCATCTACGTACCTGAATACCGGGCACACAATGTTTCTTCAAATATTTCGAAAATAGTATGCTTCGCAATTGAAGAAGTTAGGACGCTTGAAAATGGAAAGCTCCTTTTCTTGCATCAACATTAAATTTACTAAAAATGACAAGGTAATTGAGGAATTGAAAGAAAATAGGTGCTGGTGTGATAAAAAGATAATTGGTCACGTCTTCAGCTGATTATGGCGTTTTATTTTGCATATTTAATATCTCATTCGAAGCATCACTGAGAGTTGGCAAATCTTCTTCTATGGTTTATGCCACTTTCAGGTGTGACAGGTGTTCGGAACCGTCTTTTTCTATTTTCTGAGCTAGGGTTTCTCAAACTTCCCAATTTCTAGAGGCACCCACATCACTTGAATGGCAGCCGAGGAACTTCTTACTTGTCTCAGCAGTGGTGCCACAAAGCATTGCAGACAACTCCAGGCCTTTTAAAATAAATGCACATACTGAGGAAGGTTTTGCACATAGTTATGCATCTATGCATGGCTCGAACATTCCAAAATAGGGCTTTCACTGGGAGCGCCCTTGAGTGCAATGACGGTTCAAGGGAATTTGGGAGCTAGGGGAACCCTCATATTCTTAGAAACGCAGTTTGAAAACTCATGATAAGGGCCACCCTTATGGTTCTTTTCTGAGCATAAAAATGTCTACAACTTCGTTCAACTAACGTGGTTGAATTGTGCTGCCAGGTGCGCCAAAATATTTTTTCTTACTGCCCAACTCAATAACACGGGGCCCTGTGTACTGCAAAGTTATTACAATAGAATTGTAGAAATTTTTCAAAATTTTGTTGATTCATCTGTGTAACATACGGTTCGATTAAACCTTCTTATCAAATTCGTGGAGTACTCTGAAGTTTTACAATAGCTCTTTCTCTTTGTTCAAAGTCTGTTTGGGCTGCTCATCCAACTTCATGAAGTGCGCTTCCCACCAGGCTCTGTGTACTGCAGAGAAATAGCACCCGTGTAGCAGATGCCGCAGTGTGTGTGCTTTCCTCGTTGCAGTGCACTTGTGCCTAGGAAACAAACATGTTTGCAGGGCAGGGTAGATGTTCTCATTTTAATATAGCCTTATCTTCCAAGCTTTTGTACCTTGCTTTCAAGGCCAGACGCTTCTCCAGTGTAGCTGCCGGTTGTATTTGGACTACCAACTGGCGATAGAAAATGTGAGCTGCGGTAGAGCTACTTTTTGCTGTGTATGACTGCCACAACACCAAGTATGCCGAGGATGTAGGAACGACATCAGAGTTCATCCATATATATGTTTTTAGAGCTCAGCTCTTAGGCGCATGTTTTCGTGTTTCTCGGCTTTGCCGCTCGGCGTCGGCGTAACCGCGCTCAATTTAGCTGTAAAATTGATGTCACGTGACCTGTAGACCAATTCAATTTCTCCCCATATTTAGCGGAGAATTGACACCACGTGACATCAACAGCAATTCAATTCCCCAGCAAATTTCGCCGGGAATCATATTGGTGTAAAGGTCACGTGACGTCAATTTTCCCGCCACATCTAGCGGAGAAACAAAATTTGTTCACATGTGACGTGACACAAAGTAATGTGACGTCATCTCACGACGAAATTTAAGCGGTAAATTGAACTGGTGTTTGAGGTCACGTGGCGTTAATTTTCCAGCTAAATTCAGCTGGAGGGGGATGAGAGGGAGGAGCGAAGAGGAAGAGGAGGAAAAAAGAGGAGGAGGGGAGGAGAGCGTACGGAGGGAGGAGGTGGAGCATACCCTCTTTTACGTACCATCCCCCCTCCTCCTCATGAGCTGCGCTCTAATTTCGTATTAGAAATTTGTAGGCGTCTTTTCATTTTTTTATTTTTTTTTACTTTTGACCGTTTTATAAGCAATAATTACGGAATATTGACACTCCTCAGCTTTTTATTCTTTAGAATTATGTTATGGCACTGCGATTGATGGCTTGAAAATGACGCACTGTGCAATTTATCGTGGTGGGCCAGCGGGCAGGCAAACAGAATTAAGTTCTAATCTGTTATCAAAAGTTGAGACTAAACAAAGGAAAGTGTGATAAACGTGTGTTGAAGGCTATACTGTACTGCAATACCACAAATGTAAAGTTATATTTGTGTTTGCAAAGTTTAAAGTTAAGATACAATCCCTCAAGACCGTTACACTAGACATTCTCATGTGAATTCTGCCACATGTCTGCCTGATATGTGTTTAAGATACCAAGTGAGCATTACACGAATGGAAGGCATGTGGCATGAAGCCGCACCCGAAGAGGCAAAGTCAATGGCCCTGAAGCTAGTCAGAGACCTCAGAATAAAAGAAAAAGGAAACGTGTATATACGCTTTACCTGGCATGTGCTTTTTGGCGGGCTTCACAAGTCAGCTGATTAGGAATATGTTTTTTCCGGATACTCCGAACACATCACACGAAGCACGTGAAAGCTACATGAGAGTAAACCACCGAAAGTCGCAAGCACATGGAGCGTGCAGAAACCTCAAAAAGTAGGTGTATCATTTGTATGTGTTGCTTAGTGGACTTCACCAATCAACTAACTGATACTATATTTTTGTTTTCATATTTTGTTTAGTTTAATGGGGGCACTCCCGTTTTTTTTTCAAGTTCACTGATATGCCAGTAATGCCGCATTTTAAGTCAAAAGCTCAGAAGTCAATATCATTTGACTTCCAAGTCAAATCTGTCACGTGTTATCCTTATATTTCTTTCAGGTATTCAGTGGGTATAGACGTTGTAAAAGCTAATTGACAGAAATCCACCAAAATGAGTAAGGTCATGGCCCTGGAGATTGGAGGGACCTCAACAGTATGTGCATTACTTTGGATGTGTTGCTTGATGACTTTACCAATAAACTAAATAGAAATATATTTTTTCTTTCAGCCTTTTTTTATTTTCAAGGGAAGGGGGGACTTCTGGTTCGTTTTATATTCGCTGATATGCCAGTAAGCCTTACTTTAAGTCATTCTTTCTGAAGGCCGTTTCATTTGACTTCCAAATGAAATATATCCCGTGTCTTCCTAATATTTCTTTCAGTTACCAAGTCGGTTGAGGTCGTCAACGCTAGTCAACAATGAGACACCGAATGGAGCAAGGTCATCGGTTCCGGATCCTGCAGGGGCCTTTAAGATTGCGCAAAAAGTGGAACAACGTGAGTATCTGTATTCCTGTGCATGTGTTGCTGCGTGGACGTTACCAAACAACTAAATAAAAATATGTCGACATCGTTGTTTTAAGCTTTTTCTGCTGGCAACGAACGAACGACTTCAGTGCTATAGGTTTTGTTTTCTCTAAAAAAATTAAATTCCAAAGCTCAGTTTGTTTGGTCTTTTTTTCTTTTTGCAAACACACCACACACCATATTCCGTCCGGAAAACTTTTTTCCCATTTAGGAGATATGACAAATTATCAGAATTGACGATATTAAATTTTTGTAACTCATTAGGTAATTTATTTGACTTTAAGCGCCTCAGACGAGCATTGCTTGAATTGCTAATATACATACAGTATGTCGCCTTAAACATTAAAAGGTTCCTTTTTCACCGCAGGGGTATACTACGCATCGTTGGACGCTTGGTTGCTCGTCCAAATGTGACCCTAAAGGTCAAAACCAGATTGCAAAGTCTCCAAAACAACCGTCATCTAATTAAAAAGTTATAAACTATTTTTTGAAAGTTTTAATAGAAACATGGGGCCCACTCTCGGTAATTGGCGCCATTCAGCTGAATGTATTCGAGAGATCTGTCAACCCTCATTTTCCCATTGAAACTTTGAGAAAACTGTTTATTAGTTTTGCTTAAAATAACGGTTCTGGAAACTTTGGCATGTGGTTTGGATCTATAGGGTTACATTTGGGTGGAAACACGTTAGGCGAACGCATGGTTTATTTTTATGTTAGAAAAGCATTGTAAATATTTTGGGGGTGACACGCTGTACCGGTTTATGAAAAATTACGGCATCAGCCCTACCACCCTTACTTCATGGTTCCCTTACCGTATACTTCAGGAACAATTTTAATGCCGGAAAATGTCTGACGGTTCAAACACCGTGGCCCCGTTTGCGGTTTTAGTCATGTAATTACATACTGCGCCTTCATTGTCGCATGCTTGCTTATACAGATCTGGTAATGTGTTCTCACGGTGGCTTCTATAGCGTTACGAAAGGTTTACGACTACTAGCTGGCATCAAGAGTTCGGGGCTTTTACCTGTAATTTGACTCTTTTTCTAACAGTGTAGGACCTCTTAAGCTTCCCTGTAAAGTCGTCTCCGCCGATATCCGCGATTCGGGTTGCGAGGTGGAATTTTTACAGGTAGTCTCGGGCAAGTTTGTGTAGGTGCGTGTCAGCTTGATAGAGGGGGGAACGGGGGTATGTTATTGGGTCGTTTGTTTTGGGGTCTATCATTTCTAGTATCATGTTTACTTGCAGTAGAGCGCGGAAGTTGCAATTTCAGTTGTAAATCAGCGGTCTTTATGCGTACTTCCTCAACTTACCTTCCGTCTTTTGCGCTGTTTTTTTTTTTTTTTCAGTACAATGATTAAGTGGAGCGAGACGAGAGGGGAGGGGGGCAGTGGTGGCAGCGATCGCTCATTGCCTTCCTTGGTCACTTCAACCAATCAATATAGGACAACAAGAAGTCTTTCAGATGCTTTCTAGAGTGATTATTCCTCTAGAGATTACCACTATCCTTGGAAGAACGATTTCATTATCTCATGTTTATTTGGGACGTAAACTTCCTTTGTAAAATACTGCCACCAAAAAAGGTGAAGGCAAATTCCGCTGCTTAAGGTTTAGCTCAGATGATTTTTAAGTATATAAAATAGACCGAAAAAATTAAATGTTTGACCGCCTTTTGAAAACAAAAAAATTAAGAATCAACCTGCTGCCTTAACAAGGTGCTTAGGTAGCTTAAACAGTGTTGGGATTGCATCTGTTCTCAAGTGTTGTTTGCCCTGTTTAATCAAATAATCAAAGCACCCCTTTCAAAGTGGTTTGTATAAGCCACCCTTCTCATGGATGGCTATCACCTTTACTCTTGTGTGTGTTCATTACCCAATATCTATAAATATCTTGATCGACTTTATGAAAACCCGCAACCGAAATAAATATTGTTACAGGTCGCACCAGTGGCACGCCAGTGGCAAGCATCAAGGCAATGTGATGCAAGTGATGCAAGCATCAGGCAATGTGCAATGCAATGTGATGCAAGCATCAAGCAATGACACACCCAGTGGCAAGCATCAAGATGCAAGTGATCAAGCATCAAGGCAACGACAATGCAATGTGATGCATCAAGGCAATGTGGCACCCCAGTCAACATCAGGCAATGTGAATCAAGGCAATAAAAATCAAGGCAATAAGAATGACCGCATTACGCGTCGTCATCAATGATCGGAGGTTGATCGACATAATCAGCCTCCGTTTGTCGCACTTAAGAGCAATTTCGGACGCGGTCATCCAGAATTTGTCGTGATAAGAATAACCAGAAACACGTCGTCGTAACCGATCAGTGGTCGATCGATGTAATCAACCTCCGTTTGTTGCACTTGAGAGCAAGTTTGGACGCGGCCATGCGGATTGCACAAGACCACGTGGACCGCGTTCCGAAAATTGTTCGATCTACTTTGGCTTTCGAAACCTACTTCCCCTCCATCACTGCTCCAACTGCGTTGCTCTTCGGTGTCTCCATGTGACATGAGTAATTCGGATCCATTCGTGTGGAAGATGTATGGAGACTGGAGTATGTGTGTACGTGAAATTTTCAAGAAAGGTAAAAATAGAAACCGAAGATAGCATTGCTGCGATCAACTCCCTTTTGCGGAGCGTTTCTCAGTCACTCAAAGCGCATGGGTGGTGTGCGCTATTGTTTTACTTTGTGATTTTGGGATGTTACACCCGGATAGATATAGTCGTGCACGATACAGTGCCATACGGTTGA
>JAZHYW010053641.1:0-10644 GCA_037355805.1 Ixodes ricinus
AAAATGTCGAGAATATTCAGAAACAAATAAAGCGCGTGACTCTGTTTTAAAAAGGGTATATTTCAGTAATTACATATGCTTGGTGAGTATCGCGGATGCTCGATGCGTACTCAAGTTTCGGCCGAAATATTGTAATGTATGCAGTTTTCGTTAAGTGAGGAAGAGCACAACTATATGTTTTAGGTAGCACAAAGAACGATTGCACGATGATAACTGTGACCGAATATGTACTTCCAGGGAGATATGCGAGTCGGCGTGAACACCGAGGTATTTGTAAGATGAATAAGGCTCAACAACGTTAGAATCAACAAAATAGTTATGAGAAAAAAGATTTCTATTCTAGAAAATGATATGAGTTTTTATTTAGAAGGGTTAAACTTCATGGTCCAAGTCGAACACCATGATGATAGGTTAGTGAGGTCATCCTCTACTTGAATGCTATCTTCTTCGTTTACAACTCTGTCTCTCTGCAACGCAGTCGTCTGTAAAGTACGGATGCGGGAGAAAATACATGAAGGTAAGTCATTATTATGTATTAAGAAATGCGAGGGTCCAAGGACGGACACTTGAGAAACACCCGAAGGGACAGGGATAGCAGTTGAACTTTGAGAGTTCACAACCGTGTGCAGGTTCGCTCTGAAAGCCACTCTTTTATCCAGAGCATGATGTTACTATTTAATTTTAGATGGGTAAGTTTTTGCAACAGACGCTTATGTGGGACCCGGTCGAACGCTTTGGATACATCAAGAAAAATAACATCAATTTGGAACCGAAGTCAATACAAAGATGGATATCACGAATGACTCTTGCGAGTTGTCTCGCAGGAACGGCCCATCCAGAACCGATGCTGGTTATTATAAAATTGATTGTTTCTCCTCTCAAAACCGAATGCTGTTTGAATGTAATATATGTTCAATTATTTTTGAGGTTATGCATGTAATGAATATGGACCGAGAGCTTAAGTGAGAGCTGCGTTCACCTGATTTAATTAACGGGATAATTTTTAGTAAAGACCTTCCAGTCACTGGAACTGATTGACTGAGAAAAAAACAACAAACAAAGGTGAATTCTGGCACATATTTGTATCCCGTGAATCTGAATATCACGCTCTATTTGTCGGAAGATGTCACTAAAGGCGAGAAAAGACAAAAAAAACCTCCGACCAGTCGTGACGTCAAACAACGATCTTTGAGCCACAAAGCGCGTGTCGCTCGTATAGACAGTGCGCGGAATAGACCTTTTGCTATATTGCCCAAGCGTCAAGAAGAATGCAGGGATTGGTGTCTCCACGCGCCGCACGTGCTGGCCTTAGCAGTACCAACTTTTCTAAAGCAAATGCCTAAACACAAATGGCATGTGGCACGCGCGTCCGTTGACGCTTTATTTTGGTTCTTTACTTCGAATCTTGTATACGTGGAAAGCGTGCACGTGTGGCGCGTAGAACACCGATCCCTGCATTTTCTTTGATGCTTGGGCAATTTACCACTAGGTCTATTGCAAGCTTGCCAGGTATATTTTTCCGCACTGATGCCAATCGTGACGTTTATCTTTTGACCTTTTTGAATACAGCAGGAGTGCGCGTGCATAGCTTTGATAGGCGCTGAATATGTACGAGAGCAGGAATAGACCTATTGCTAAATTACCCAAGCATCGAGGAGAATGATGGGATTGTATGGACACGCGCCACACGCGCTCGCCTTCGCCGTATAAAAGATTCGAATAAAACACCAAAATAAAGCGTTGACAAGCGCGCGTGCAAATGCCATTTGTTTTAAACATTTGCTTTAGAAAAGCTACTACTGCTGACGCCAGCACGTGCAGCGCGTGTAACTACACTCGAGGCAAGCTCTCTGGCGCTTGGAACTTTAGCAAAAGGTCTATTGCGAAAAGTTGTGGTATGGCGTCACGCGCCGAGAAGGAGGGAAGGGCTTTGGCTGTACTTTAAAACTTGCTTTTCTGCAGCCTCCGTGCACCCAAATAAAAAAAAGAAATAGTATCAATATCCGTGATCCTGGAAACCAAATAAAGACGATTTAGGTGTTCTTTTTTTAAATACAGAACCGCTTTAGTTTCCCATTTAGGCTGCCATTAAATTTGGACGCCCGCATTCTAACAGCCCTAACACTGTACAGCTATAGAAGGCCAGAAAATTTTCGTGCTAAAGGCACTTCAAAACCAGACATGTACCCGTTAGCCAAATGAAAGAACTAAATACCGTTACTCGGAGTCGTTACTCGCTCAAAAAGTAACTAAATACGTAAGTCGTTACCGATTCTCAAAGGAACGCGTTACTTTACCTGAAAAGTAGCGTTACTATTCTCGTTACCTTGACGACCAAATACACAACTACTTTTGTTTCATGGTTTATTGTCGTCTTTGTCAGTAGAGGTTGCACTTTAAGCAGTACCTGCGTCTCCAAGTTTTCATCAGTTATGCTTCTACATTTCATTGGAAATACATCTCCGGCGACGCTGAAGAGTCGTTCTACTGACGCGCTCAAATGAATGGCAGTGCTGCGCTTCAGGAAGAGCTGGTGAATCTGGTGAATCAGACAAGCTCTTTCATGACGGGGGCTCCTGTGGACATCGCGGGCGGTCTGTAACTGACGAGCTCTCACCGATGCCTCTTACATGACAATTCATGCGCCTTTCATCTCCAAACGTCACCACTTGTGAACACACGCCAGCGTCGCTTATCTTGCGTCATCCTCGTCGCCAGCGTCTCTCGCGGCGTCTCATCACTATTGCAGGAGTGCAAGTTCGTCTGCTTCTTGCGTAGGGGTTGCGGTGTAGTCAGAAGGCCGAGATATGATTGGCTCCGATTAGAAGGATAGTGGGTAGACCTTAAGGCAGCTAGCATTGAGGTCTACCCACTGTCCATCTATCAGAGCCAATCAGAGATCGGCATTCTGACGTCCACTGCAACCCCTGTGCCACAAGCAGACAAACTTGCGCTCGCATTGAGACGCCAACATGCGTGGACGCCAAGAGGGAAGCGTCCGGAGCTAGGCAGCGTCCCTCATCGAGCTTCAGCGGGTTTGCCGCTTGGAGCGCATTGGCGATTCACTAATAATGTCGTCGTGTGCACGTTTTGTCTTCTATGGGGTATTGGCTTCACTCTTGTAGCGCTGGATTGTTTATGTCGATTACTAAATAAAGTCTACTTCGCAATAAAGCCAGTTTTAGTCATCTGAGCTAAGTAAATGTTATGCTTCGGTTCGAGTTCAGCTACGCTTATTGGAAGTTCCAGAAACGATGAAAGAAACAACTCCCGCGCATCTAATTATTCCACCACAGTCAAACGGAAAATTATATCAGCCAATAAAAGCACCAAATGGATCCCAAACCCACGAAGCAGTACAATATTAGACCACGCCCTGTGTTGTTTTAAGCTGCCATTAAAATTTGTCGCCCGCATTCTAACAGCTCTAACACCGTACAGGTATAGAAGGCCAGAGAATCATCGTGCTAAAGGCACCTCAAAGCAGACTATGTACACGTTAGGCAAATAAAGAAACTAAATAGGTAACTTGCTCCTGATTCTCAAAAGGAACGCGTTACTTTGCATGAAAAGTAGCAAGTTACTATTCTGGTTACCTTGACGACCAAATACATAACTGCTTTTGTTTCATGGTTTATTGTTTTCTTTTCAGTAGTCGTTGCAATTAAGATGTACATGCCTATCCAAGTATTCGTCACATCAGTTATGTTTCCACGCTTTACTGAAAATACATATCCGGAGATGCTGAAGGGTCGTTCTACTGACGCGCTCAAACAAACGGCATTGCTGTATTTCAGGACGAGCTGGTGAAGCTGATATTCCACTCTCTCATTTGTTCCATCAACTTCTAAAGTTTGAAGTTGACAGTAGGTTTTGTGTCTTCACGCGTTAGCAACCTCCGTGTTTTTATTCGGTTTATGCTCAATTCTAAAAGGTTTAACAAACCAACCTTATTGTGTTCTCTGGGTGAATCACATTCCCAGCTGTAGAGTTAGACTGACGAGTTCAGCGACAAACATTCGTGTACTTTCATACTGTTTAGTTGTTTTTCAGGTTGCCCATCTTCTGCCTTTGGCGGAATAGACGCATACTGAGGTTAGAATTAGAACGAGGCTGTTTGAACGTTGTTGTACACGTTACTCCTAAAAATAACGAAATACCATTACTCACTACTTGACCTCAAAAGTAACTATACCAAGTACGTTACTCGTTCCTTTTTCTGAAAAGGTAACTGAACATGTAACACGTTACCTAAAAAGTAACTAGGGAGAAGCAACTCGTTACTAGTAACGCATTCCGTGCATGTCTGCTTCAAACCCACTGAAACTCCAAAAAGCTGAACTGTGCAGATCTGAAAGGATGAAAGAACACTTCGCTTTTGTCATATTCCTGGTTCACTAACTTATCGCTTATTTTTAAATAAGTGAGCTTTATTGTTTGCCGAATAACGAGTGCGCACATCAACATAATTTATTTACATCCGTAAATTTTAATATAAGAACTTTAGCGCAACAAGCGACTGTCAATGGCGCGGTCTTACTTCAGTGATTTTATATTCACGTTGAAAAACGAAAACGACAAAGCATCCCAGTATTAGTTATAAAAAGTCACCTTTAAAGAGCGTTCGAAGTGGAAATCCATATCATAACTGCCAACAGTTTTTTTTTTTTTTTGGGGGGGGGGGGATTATGTTGATTATTATGACACACCGTATGATTTATGTTCCTTGCGTATTTGAACAGGTTGCTATTTTTACGTCGTAGCCTACATGAAGGTAACTAAGAACTAAGAAGGAATGTCTACTGCGCATCACAAGACTCCTTATAGCTCTGGTATTTGTACTATTTTCTAGTTTTGACGATTTTTGAACATTTTGCTGCCTCCTCAGCTGTGGTTTCTCAGCTCGTGTCTAAACATTATTTGTATATATTTGACATTTATAACTATTATACATATATTATTCCAATATAGATAATACCGTATATACGGGTAGATACAATATATCCATATACACTCATATGGATAGATTGAGGTTTCACTTTACTCATACTTTGCTTTCACTTTCCACCTGCTTTGCGACATTCTGTCTCACTCGGCACTGCCAGCGCGTGAGCTCGACCAGGCTTTACAGAACCTAAACCTTGTTAGAAATTGTACCATAAATTAGATGGTAATCAGCATCTTGCTCCTGTCTTGAGTCTCGTTACCTTACGTTCAAGTCCGTGTGTGTGTGTGTGTGTGTGTGTGTGTGTGTGTGCGTGTGCGTGCGTGTGTTGTTGCGTGTGTGTGTGTGTGTGTGTGTGTGTGTGTGTGTGTTGTTGTGTTGTGTGTGTGTGTGTGTGTGTGTGTGCGTGTGTGTGTGTGTGTGTGTGTTGGGGGAGGGGAGGGTGCCGACGGTGAAGTAAGCTTGAGCGATGCAAGCGCAGAACAGGGGATCAACGTCACGGGCACTCTTTGCTGGCTTAGTTTCGGTATGAAACGGTGTACAAGAACGTCATTTCTCGTCTTGTAGCATTCGGGCATAATTTTTTAGAGCGCAGCTCTAGTCGCCCGTTTCCGGGTTCAGCGGAGTCGCCGTCGGCGTCGGACGTCCGCCGTCGGCGTCGGCGTCGCCGCTCAACCTGGAAATGCGCGTCGGCGTCGGCGTAACCGCGCGTTCCATTGTGGGACGTTTCCCCGCTAAATATAGCGGGAAAAATGTGCCGCTAAATTTAGCGGGAATTTAACGAAAATTTCCCGCTAAATGGAATAGGAGCATGAGATGAGGAGGGATGGGTACGGTGGGGGAGGTGGGGCATATCTTCCCCTCCCTACCCTCCCCTCCTCGTCCTCAAGGGCTGCGCTCTAATTCGGCATTACAGAGAATTGTAAACGTCTCATTTTTTCATTGATATTTTACGCCACAGTTTGTCTATGTTGAGGTCGAGCGTCAAATACTCAGTTACAATACGCAGCCGCTTCCGCTCCCCCCGCCTCCCCAGAAATAAAAGTATAAAAGTTAATAAGGTGATTCAACGTTTTCAGCCCTAAGCATTGCACAAGTTTTGGCTCTTTTCTATTAATTACCACGGTCACCAATTTATTCCCATGCGCCAGGGCTAAAAGAGCCCGCGAGTACTCTTTTAAATTTATATTTATCTCTCTTTAAAGAGTAACTCTATATATACGAATACGTGCCCATGGTGCCGAATGTTGTGAAATTTTCAACATTAGAGGGAAGACCTAGCCTTCACAAGAAAATATAATCTTAACTTAAATAACTGTAAAATATGACTTTTTTAACATTTAATGCGTTTAAATTTAGTTTCGATTGTCCTTGCGGTTACGCTAATGAAGAATGTCCGAGGATTAGGCAACACAGATACGTGTATTCTTCTCAGTGTGTCTTCGGTTGTTCGCACATATACAAACACATGTATGCAAACAAAGCGAAATAACACATCCAAAAGAAAAATATCGCTGAAAAAACCTACCAAACGTTAGGCTCAGAAAGCCTAACCCTGCTCTATAAAACATATGCTACGTTTGAAAAAAGAAAGAAACACAGTACATTTTTTTATGGATGCCTTTTATCCGCTGTACACGCACGGTTTACCGCGCACATGCCACATAGGTGTACGCGTAAAATCAGATGGCAGCGTCATGTTGTAAACGAAAACCTAGATGGCGCTTCAAACGACGGGAAGCGGACTGAAGGGAGTGAAAAGAGGGGGGGGGGGGGTAGCTCCGTCTGCGGGAGTTCGACAGCTGAGGTTATATAGTAACGTTGGTGGTGATGTCACTGAATACCATGGCGTTACGTGACGTCAAGTTTTCCGATAAAACTAGTGGAGAAATGTCGCGTGACATCGGGTCAGGGCGACGCCAATTTATTTTAACGGGAAATATCGCACGGCGTCCGGCGGCGAAGTGCCAAGTTTCCCCGCTAAATTTAGCGAAAACATTTCGGCCGACGTCAGGCTCGGTGACCCGACGGCGTAAAGTCGCGGTGTCACGTGATATCATAAGCGTCACGTGACGTCAATTTTCCCCTCCAAATTTAGTGGGCAAATGTGCGGACGCACGGACAATATTCTGAGATCAGGAGTTTCCGTTAAAAATGCATTATGTTTTAAAAATGTATTTGGAAGGCCGTACTTTACTCATGCGTGTATTTATACTGTGTATTTATATGATAACTTTGTATAACTGTGTATTTTTGTATAACTGTGTATTTATATGATAACTTTTAGTATTGTAGAAAAAATCATATAAATGCATCACACTGCTCAAACACCATAGAGAAGACACGGCGTTCGCTGCTGACAAGATGTCGGAATTACCTGCGGACAAGCCTGAAGCATGTTCGAAGACTGGGTCCTCGTGCAGACCGTCTCAGAGCGCAATGATTTCAAGTTTTCACCATGACATTCTTATTACAAACGCCGTCGAATTTGTTGTTCGCGAGGTAATGACGTCACGAGAGCGAACCCTAGGAGGACGCCGCCAAAGCGTATCGCCGCTAATAGGGAGAATTTACTGGCTGCCATAAAGCCCCTATATCCTGGGAAAAGTGGCGCCATTCATTGTTGTGGAAATGCTCGAGGCTCGTGCCGCGCGCCACTTTCGGGAAATTCATGGCGTCTGAAATCTGCTCACTGCTGCGCCGTGCCGCCATATTCTTCCTAAGGGCTGCATGTTACGTGCCGCGTGCATCGACGCACCTTGCGCTACTTTTGAAGCATGAAGGGACCGTAGGCTGCCATAGATATGTGCGCGACTGCGGAGCGCGTGGTCATATACGAGCTTCCACAGTTCTTTTGCGACATGCATTCCACACCACCGAGACCACCGGTTTTAGCAGCCTACTAACGTGAGCTCGTTCTGAACATGCGCTCTAAACAACGTCCTAAAATATGCCGTCCAGTGAGTACCCCCTATAGACTACTATAGACGACAGTAAACAGGAAGCCTTGCCGCCGCCATATTCGCTCGTGTAAGGAAGCACGTGCAATTGCGAGCCTGCAGAAGTCACCTTCACGCGCGTGATCCACGTGCTTGCTAGCGCTCATCGGGCACCAGTCGGGCTACGTGCTTGCAAACATGTATTCGCTACTCCTGCGACTCATAGAGGACGCCACTATCGGGCAAATATGGCGGTCTAATACAGGTCGTGCCATTGCCATGTGCCAGCTCAACGCACAATGCTGGGGCATCAGCGAGCAAGCACGGGACTCAAAATGATTTCCCACGCCTTTATCCTTTACGTTTGGAAAATGCGGCGATGTGTTGGCGTAAACTTGCTTCCAGATGATCGATCTTCTTTGAGCAAGCGATGAAAGAACTGCTTACCGTCCTTCCACTGTGCTGATGAACTTTGATAAACACGGAATGTCTGGTTCACGTGGTTGCGTGAGGTTGCGCGCAGAGGAACCTGGGAACAAGCTGATGCTACGGTTCCGACAGAGCCAGCGAAACAACTGTTCCGTCGCGCAAACGACCGACAAGGTGCAATCACGGAAGCCACGAGACACGAGCCGAAATCGTGAAAGGATCCGTTGTGGCCAATTGAGTGTTTTTACGGTAGGTGCCATCTGTCTTCATGGGGTCGCAAATAGTTGGAAGTAATGACAAAAAATGTGCTTACCGAACAGCTCCCGAAGAACTGCCTCCGGCATACTTGTCGGAAAATCTGATAAGGAATGTTTACCGTGGTTAAGTGACGCTTCCACGCGATGGAGTGCTTTTGAAAAAGGCGTTTATCTTGGCAAGTCACTTAAACTAAATTAAGGCAACTCTTAGAAGTGCTTTAACTTTCCGTCAGTTGCGACATGATATGATCAGATGTAATTACTGAAAAATAGTAAGGAATTACACTTACAATTACTCATGGCTAAATTGTAATTTATTACAATTACAATTACCCTTCCATAAAAGTAAGTGACCGTTACCCCCAAAAGTAATCCGTTACTTTCGTGGCGTTACTTTCAACAATATTTTCCTCAATTAAGAAACAAAGGGAAGAAGGTTATTCAAGTTCTTATTGTTGCCACCTGCTCCATTTATTGACCTTGAGTATTTTGAGCAACAGCTGACTCTCGAAAGTCTCGTCAGACATTTTGCGTTATTTCTTATTCAATATGTCGACTGCTACGCTGAACACCATTTGAACTGAGGTACTGGATGGGAGTGCCATATTGTGCCTCACGAATGTTTTATGCTCTGCATTGAGCTTTTTCAGCGAAGCAATGGAAGTACTATTTACCTCGAAGATAGAGCAAAGCTTCGTCGTGGCAGCCGTTGCCTGATATTCGAGAGTTTTAGTAGAGTTGGTAACAGTAAGGTAATAATTAAATAATAAATAAGGTTTGGCTCGATATTCTTCTTCCTTTGGTTCTGAACAGGTCGAGCCTCAGTTGAGACGTTGGTGAATAAGAAAAAGTTTCCAATATTTAAATATAAGTAACCGAGAAAAAAAAAAACAGGACACTCATAACAACAATTAATTAGAACGTTGGTTAAAACAAGGAAATGTAAACGCACGTTTGCCATGTGTACCTTTCTTGGTGCCGTTCAAAAATGCACGGAGCACGAGACTCGGGTGTTCTCCAGATAGACGTCCGCTGATGCCACGGGTAGCGAAGGGCAGAGAACTAGGTAAGCCGCGCTATGGCCCCACTCACGAGTTTCACTCTCTCCTCAAGCCCAGAATATTAAGTCTACGTCAGCCATCATTATGTTTTATTTGTAAAAAAATATCTGCTTGAGATAAGATGCGTCCTGCTGGGGTAAAAACAGGAAGAAGAAAAAAGGAAGACTATTACCATTTTCGAAGTGCTCGCAAAAAGCTGACTCACAAAAAGGGTAACTGAGATGCAGATAACCTGGCTGGAATTCACAAATAAAGTGGGCCAACCCTAGAACTTAATCTACAAAAAAAGTAAGTAGCTTTTAAAACAGGGTCAAATAAGGTGAAAGAAGCAGAAAAAATACATCCTGTTTTCTAAGAGAAGATGATAAGTGTGCATCGACGAACGATACTGCTTGTGGCAATAACACCTTCACATATTATCACATCTCTTTTAGTGGATTTTAGGGTAGACGGAGCGTTGTCTCGTGTTGTGACATTATGAAAATGGTCCTAGTCACTATAACCGAGAAGGACATTGTTAATTCTTGTCTGTGCACTTACCGCCTTGAGCTTCTGGAAAAGGCATACAATCACTTGGTGTCTACCTCTCCCCGCCTTCGATCGCAAAGAAAAAACAGACACACAAAAAAAAAGCGGATATAACTTGCCCCCCCCCCCCCTTTTTTTTTTGTAGAAATGTTTATTTGGATCTTTTGACATTGTTGTTAGGGTCATAAAAAAAAATTCAGAGGCTTGATGTTGCAAAAAAAAAAAAAGAGGTTTGCGGAACTGAGGAGTGCCAAGCCTCCCAGTGTCACTGCGCTCAACTTTATCAAAATGAAAACGACTTTTTCTTTAGAAGGAGGGGGGGGGGGGCTGGTCCTGAAAAAAATGTAACGGATTACAAGGAATCCGTTACGTAAAAAATGTAAGGGAATTACTTTAAAATTACTCTAGAAAATATGTAATTATTCCGTTACTAAATTACCGATAAATGTAAGGGATTACAAGTAATTTCGTTACTTGTAACGGAT